>LR812538.1:35758902-36023902 GCA_903798195.1 Danio kyathit | reverse complement strand
CCTCCCTTCCCAGTGCACTTTGAAAACATTTATGTAATTTTGAACACAGCCGTTTCTCATGATGAAAGCTATAGGTGACCTATTATTTAAAAGCGGAATTTACGTTACGTGAAAACAAAAAACATAGCATACGTTAATCGTTTAAATTCATAGTAGCTTATTTATTACGTATCTATATTGTATATGACATGGGCCTGTTGGTTAGAACATTTCTGCAGTGGTTTGCATGTGTCAAATTGTAAAAGTAGACGCTTCAAAAAAATAAAACAATAAATAAACAATATCCTACTTAATAATAATAATAATAATAATAATAATAATAATCGTGATCATCATCATCATTAATATGATTAATAAAAGGATGATTTTTTTCATTTCCTAATAAATAATAAATATTAAATTTTATTTCTTAATAAATAGCCTCATTATTTATTTATATGATTTATATATGATATTAGAATACATGTTAACTTTTGTAAGTGATTTTATGTTATTTTAGAATAGACTATGGAATATTTTTAATAATATTTGTAAAGGAAACATAGCCCCTATATGTGCCATTTACATATATTTCAATTAATATGGAAAACGAGTACATGTTTTTACCAAAATGAATATTGGATTTTTTATTTAATGCGTGTGCGTTTAAAACAATATAATTTGCACAAAGAAAGTATGGGGTAACAAACAAGTTGTTACCACCCTGTTTAGTGCATTATTATGGGCGTTTTACGTTATAACTAACAAGGTTCAAACGATGGATCCGCGACAGAGAAACTATGGGTATTGGGAAACACTCGTCACATCGTTCATTTCCCAAATGGTGGAAGTTCATCCGTGAGCTACATCTTTGTTTGGGAAACACACCCCAGGTGGATGCTGCACAATGGTGGATGAGGAGATTCCCCCAAAAATGTATAAAGCACTTTTAGCATCCTAAAAAGCACTATATAAATGTAAGGAATTTTTATTATCTTATAGCAGTTAACCACCAAATTTAAATTAGTATTATATTCCAATGCCCCCCCCCCCAAAAAAAAAAAAAAAAAAAGAGAAATGGCATAAATTGTACCCCGATGTTAATTAAAAAAGGAGCAAATGGTTCCAAATGACATAAATTCTAAGTGTGCTTGAGTTCAATGATTTGGTAAAATGGTTAAGATAAAACTCCACTCCACTCCAAGAAAAAAGTACACAATGCATTTAAACATAAAAATGAAGTATAATCAAAATGCGATATGAAATAAAACGTAGAAGAGTCCTAGAAATCTCCAACAAGCACTTGCTGAGTTCCGTGAGTACCCACTGAGTATCCACTCAGGCTGTCAGATGACAGTCAGAATGACTTTTTACAGATTAATGTGATAACTTGCTTCTGGAAAAAAGGAACGATAAATTATGACTTCATTTTCATTTTTGGGTGAACTGTCCCTTTTCATACATTTGAATAGATCAACTTAAGCATCTCTTTTTGTGTTCCATGCAAAAAACTAAATCACACAGATTCAGAACATCAGTAAATCATGACTGAAATTTAACATTTTAGGTAAACTGCTTCTTTACCTTCAACCAACAGAAATAAAAAAGGCATTAGCAGTTTTCGAGAGTCGGGAATGGAATAAAATAAAAGAACAGATACTGCAGAAAGTTGACATTTCTTAGATAGTGTTGAAGGATGTTTCTTGTCCGGGCAGCGTGCTGACTCATGGGCAGAGGGAAGAGCTGAGTAGTGCTGCTGGCTTCACACAGAGGCTTTGTCCTTGATGGAATTCTCTAGAATCTGGAAGAGACTGAGGTATTATGGGTCAGTGCGCAGGCTCGCTAATGTTCTGGCTTTTGATTCACCCTTGGGCTCGTCGAGAGGGGTCAGCAACAATTTGTAAGCACTCAAAAGTGACATGACTTCTTTTTTCTTTCTTTCTTTCTCTGTCTTGCTCCTTTGCTTTCACGTTTCAATGCTTGTGTTTTTTTATAGTCAAATTCATACTTTGTTTTAATTTCTTGTCTTCATTAACTGATGATGCTGCTTGGATTAACATGGCCTGTTGCCTACAGACAACTCTGGTTGAAAAGTGGCTGGTTTTCCTGCCCAAAACTGAAAAACACAAATTCAAAAATAGGGATGCACAATATATCGGTGGCCATATCGACATCGGTCGAAAATCAAAATTAGAAAGATATCTGATATCTTTAAGCCGATAGAATACATAATTGTACAGAATTGCCTGCCTCGCCCATGCGTGGGTCAAAAAGCTCAGACTTGGCCAGTGCACTATAACGGAGCTTTCCTCACATTGTTTATTACTTTAAAGTTTTCAATTCAATTCATCTTTATTTGTATAGCACTTTTACAATGTGGATTGTGTCAAAACAACTTCACATAGACAAATTATAGTGAATTCAAAGTGTCAGTTCAGTTTTCAGAGTTTAAATTCAGTTCAGTTCAGTTCAGTGTGGTCTAATATTCACTGCTGAGAGTCTAAACATTGAAGAGCAAATTCATCGATGCGCAGCTCTATAATTCCCGAACTATGCAAGCCAGTGGCGACAGCAGCGAGGAAAAAACTTCACCAATTGGCGAAAGTGAAGGATAAAAACCTTGAGAGAAACCAGGCTCAGTTGGGCACGGCCATTTCTCCTATGGCTAAACGTCTTGTGTAGAGCTGCAGTCTAGGCACCAGAGGCTGAAGAACGCTGTACGACAGCGAAGACTCGCCTGCAATACTCCTCCATGACCACCACAGCAGCTGCTCAGGATACGGCCTGGTCCGGGATTGTGGAACCTTGGGATAATTTTTTCACAGGTCTTGGATCGCATCAGTGGCACTGCATAATCTCTGGAGGCCTCAGAATGAGTATGCCCAGGTGGAAAAAGAGAATAAGGAAAATAATTAGCGTAGCTGCTGTTCATAGTGTATATAAACGAGATGCGTGGAGCACATTCATGCATCATACCACTATGTGATGCATTGAGTGTGTGCTTTACTAAAAAAAGATAGGTCTTATATCTAGTTTTGAACTGTGAGAGTGTGTCTGAGCCTCGAACATTATCAGGAAGGCTATTCCAGAGTTTAGGAGCCATAAATAAGAAGGCTCGAACTCCTTTACTCAACTTTGCTATTCTAGGTACTACCAGAAGCCCTGAGTTTTGAGATATTAAAGAGCAGGTTAGATTGTAGCGAGACAGGAGGTTGGTTAGATAAACAGGAGCTAGATTTTTATAGGTAAAGCTTTATAGGTAAGAAGTAATATTTTAAAATCAATATGAAACTTAACAGGCAGCCAGTGTAAGGAGGATAAAATTGGGGCGATATGATCATATTTTCTAGACCTGGTAAGAACTCTGGAAGCTGCATTTTGTGCTAGCTGAAGTTTGTTAAAAGAGGATACTGGGCAACCAGCAAACAGAGCATTACAGTAATCCAGCCTAGAAGTCATAAAAGCATGAACTAGCTTTTCTGCATTCTTTAAAGTCCATTCTTTCATTGTGTGGTATTGCTGTGTGTTAATAACTCAGTACGTAATTATATTCCTTATCATTGTAGATATGTTTTATGAGTGTCATTGTGAATTTTGGGTTAAATCACCTCAGGAAAAATATTGCATATATAAACATAGAATAGCCACTGTTCAAAAATATAACATTTTAAAATAGTTATATGTATTGGCTAATATATCTGTTATCGGCCTCCAAATCTTAAGACTTATTGGTTATCAATATCGGCCAAAAAATCCATATCAGTGCATCCCTATTCAAAAATCTCTCTCATCGTCAGCGGCCAGAACAGACCAACTCTTAAGGACGTTCTGTTCTTTTACCTGCTTCTCTTCTCTTCTGTTATTGTTTCTTCATTCATTCTCTTTTATTCTCTCCCTCCATCACTGTTTCCATCTATCTCTTCCATCTTCCCATTTGTCTCTCTTTTCTACTCACCTTCTCTTCTCTTTTTTCCTCCTCCTTCTTTTCCATCCTTTTAATGGCTGGCTTATCTGCACTATGTCCTGGGAATTGCTCCAGAGTTGGAATTCTTAACTGTGTGTGTGCTATATACTGTCCTTGGTCAGATAAGATAGTGAAAGAGCAGTTGATTTTTCTTTTCTGTGGTATTAGATGAAAACACAGGGGAAAAGGCAAAGTAAAATCTTTCGATGGGAGTTGGCTGTCCATTTGTTAAATTAAAAGCGAAATATTACCATCTTTATTGCGTCATGACCTTGTTGAAGTCATAGAAGACTGTCCTGCCAAAAAGCAGGAGTTCTTGTCTGCGGGCATGTTCCAGAGTGAGGAGGAAACTAATCAAAGGAAGCAATGCTACTAACTGTGTTATTCAGTATGATAGTTTGTTTTCAAAAGTGTGTTTTTTATTTTACAAGTAGTGTTTTTTTTCAACTAGCATGTTCAAGCAGCTCACAAAAAGTCACTTTCAAACCAGGTAGCTTTTTTTGCTGGTCATAGTTGAGTATTTTGTGATAACAAAACATAAGTGGCAAGGTGAACATTTTAAGGCTGATTTATACTTCTGCATCAAGCGCTCGCAACGAGGCGTAACACAAGCTCTGTGATTGGTTGGCTTGGTAGCGCTGATGAGTGTGGGCAGTGCTGAGAGCCATGAGCCAGATGGAGCGAGTGTTTACAAGTGTCGAGTCCTTTGAAAGAGCTCCAGATGGAAACTTTTGCTTTGTGTTTACCTTATGATTAAAGTTGTTGTCTGTCCGACGGTTCCCGCCTCAGAATAGGCAAGTTTAGCTACTTGTGCATTAAGGTAGCGTTTAGAAAAAAAAGACACCCACAAACAAACTCGACACAGAGGAACATAAACACCTACTGCCAGCTAGTGTTTCGGAAGTGTTATAGCTGAGCGACACAAACAGCACGCAGAAGTATTAATGCACAACTACGCACAAGGCAGGCGCCTTGGGTCACGCTGATCACTCGATTACAGAAGTATAAATAAGCCTTTACCTCAAAACATATTGGAATAACTGGAATCTGATGCAAAATTTTACAGAGCAATGGTTAATGTGACCTTATATAAATAAGGATTGTTTAACATCTAGACCAGAGATGCCCGCAGACCAAAGTTGGCCCATGCTAGCCTTTGATTTGGCTCACCTTCCCATTTGAGAAGAGAGGGAGAATGATGGGGAGGTTGGTTGGGGTGAATATCTCTGACAAAGATGGCCAGTTCGAAATTAAAGTAATTTACCCTTTGGTTTATCTTGTAATTTGTTTTGTTTTGGAAATGAATCTGACTTGTAAATGTAAATACTGTCACTCGACGGATAGAGGGCAACGCACAAAATATCGGCGAGCAAATCAAATCAAAGGCTGGTGAAGCTTAGTGCATTCAGCATTGAACTCCATTGTGTTGTTAGTTGGATTGTTCATGTTTTTACTGTAATAATTTCATTATAAATATTTAAAAATATACTGCATTAGTTGAAATTATTTGAAGCAATGTTTTGTTTATTTTTAAATACTTAGAAATTAAGAAGTTATTCATGGAAAATTTTATGTAATACAGTTTGGTATATTTATAATCAGGTTTGATTTTTGGCCCTTCATAAGAAAAAGTTTGGGCACCCCTGATCTAGACATACATTAAATGACATTATTCTAATTTAAAACAGCATTTTTTTTTATTACAGTATCTCACTTATATCAGTCTGTGTCTGTTCTTTGATTTCACCTATTTATATATTTATATATATATATATTATATATATATATATATATATATATATATATATATATATATATATATATATATATTTTTTTTTTTTTTTTTTTTTTTTTTTTTTAAAGTTTAAATTATTTAGCATGTTAGGATGACTCAGAATCATCTGATGATTAAGTAATTTCAAATGATGGATTAAATCACAGACCTAAATAGATGTTAAAGTATAGCTTTTTAATTATTTATTTTCCTAATTGGCTTTAATTTTCTGTGCTGGGGCTTCACGGTGGCGCAGTGGGTAGCATGATCGCCTCACAGCAAGAAGGTCGCTGGTTTGAGCCCTGGTTGGGTCAGTTGGCATTTCTGTGTGGATTTTGCATGTTCTTCCTGTGTTCACGTGGGTTTCCTCCGGGTGTTCCGGTTTCCCTCACAGTCCAAAAACATGCGATATAGGTGAATTGAATGAGCTAAAATTGGGCATTTGCTGTGTAAAACATATGCTGGATAAGTTGGCAGTTCATTCCGCTGTGGCAGCCCCTGATTAATAAAGGGACTAAGCCGAAGGAAAATAAACGAATGAATGAAGGAAGTAAAGCTGACTTTTCCAACAAAGGATAATAGCTTAGTAATGGCATAGTAATATTGACATTTTGTCATCAGTGTTTGATTAATATTACATATGTCCAAACTGTTAAAGTCTGTAAAATATTAGCACAGCTATAAGTATGTTTACAAATGGCTGTAAGCTGGACTAACATATTTCTGTCCCTAGACTTCCCTCATGAGGCCATGCGTTTTAATATGACACCTTGTATCAAAATATTGGTTCAGCATCCATAATGACTTTTGTGAGTTGGAGACTTCTCATAGGGTATCAGACGCAGCATCATACACAGTTCACAACCTCAGCGAATGTTTAAATGCTGATTGATTTGGTGTTTAGAGTGTCTTTTGTTGCTCCCCATGGGTAGCAATATCCTGTTTCATTCACAATACCCAGTTCTCTCTCGTTCAGCCATCGATTATGTCTTCATCTATTCATCTTAAACACAAAGCACATTTGATATAAGAGATACAGTCAGGAGACATTTCACAGATTCATATGAAAGAGACAAAGTGCTGTGAGCAGAATCAATGTGTTCCATGGCAAAATCCTATAGTTATGTAACCTAGTTTTGAGCTTTGAATTGAGCTAATATCTTTGCTTCTGGAGGTTAATGTGATTTGTTGAAATCCCCCACCCCTCACACACAAATGTGAAGCTTGTTTTGATACTCAGGAGACTTTAATTAATTTATGTAACTCACTGACAAACAACCGAGAAGCTTTCACTTTCAAAATTTGGAGAGCCCTTGAGAAAGTTTAAAGTCCTGCTTCTGCTTTGCACTATATATTTTCTCTTTTGGCCTCTGGCTACAGGAAAATCTACTAGCTTTTCATTTCCCCTGCCTCTCTCTTTCTCTCTCTGCCCCAATCTCTGGCCTTTGCAGCTTCTTAGCTCTTGTATTTGTGTGCGTGTGTGTTTTAGAGGGTCTACATCATCCTCTGTGAGTGTTGAACACTAGATCTAAATTTAGCTTGAAGAACAGGATCATTAATACTCTCTGGCCAATCTCCAGGAATCAATCACACCCACCTACAGAGAGAGAGGCTTTTAATGATCCACACAGCACTTTCTTTCACTTCTTTATACTTTGTACTGTTTAAATCTTTCTTTATATGAGATGGCCACATAAACTAGAGCATCTATACCTCTCTGTTTATCATCATCTGTTATTCTGTATACTGAGGGCCTGTCAACACAAATGTGGGTATTTTCATGACCGCAGGTTTTTCTATGCGTTTTGGCCCATTGTCCACATGTAAATGCAGTATCGGGTCACTGGAACCAAAACCTTTGAAAAACTCCTGTCAGGGTGAATATTTTCAAAAACGCTGGCATCTGTGTAGCAGGTTAAACCAGAGTTTTTGGCTTGTCCATGTACTCATTTCATTTGAGTGACATCAAATTGCCATTGAGATCAAACAAAAACATTGTTTACAAGATGCATGTATGTGCAATGGCCGGTGTTCCATGTTGTCAGCCAAACGAAACTGATAATAACTCTTTTTTGAGGCTTCTAATTGGCCAACATGGTTTTAAGGTTAGGAGCTCTTGACAGTGCTTCATAGAGTGTGTTTATGTTTTCATGTGGACTGAAGAAGGGAAAACATTGTTTACAAAAATAACTGTGTACATGGCTTGAGACATATCAATCAGTAAATCAATCAATCAATCAATCAATCAATCAATCAATCAATCAATCAATCAATCAATCAATCAATCAATCAATCAATCAATCAATTTGTCTGTCTGCTATCTATCCATCCATTCATATTGATATTTCTGTATAGACATCCTTTCATATCATCCATCCATCCATCCATCCGTCCATATTGATATTTCTTTATAGACATCCTTTCGTATCATCCGTCAATCCATATTGATATTTCTGTATAGACGTCCTTTCATATTATCCATCCATCCATCCATCCATCCATCCATCCATCCATCCATCCATCCATCCATCCATCCATCCATCCATCCATCCATCCATCCATCCATCCATATTGATATTTCTTTTTAGACATCCTTTCATATCATCTGTCCATCCATCCATATTGATATTACTTTATAGACATCCATTCGTCACCCATCCATCCATCCATCCATCCATATTGATATTTCTGCATAGACATCCATTCATATCACTCATCCATCCATCCATCCATATTGATATTTCTGCATAGACATCCTTTTATAACATCCATCCATTCATCCATCCATATTAAAATTTCTGTATAGACATCATTTCATATCATCTATCCATCCACCCATCCATGCATACATCCATCTATCCATATTAGTATTTCTGTATAGACATCTTTTCATATCACCCATCCATCTATCCATCTATCCATCCATCCATATTTATATTTCTGTATCGACACCCTTTCATATCATCCATTCATCCATCCATCCATCCATCCATACTGATAATTCTGTATAGACATCCTTTCATATCATCCATCTATCCATCCATCCATCCATCCATCCATCCATCCATCCATCCATCTGACCATCCATTTATCCATTTATCCATCCATCCATCCATCCATCCATCCATCCATCCATCCATCCATCCATCCATCCATCCATCCATATTGATATTTCTGCATAGACATCCTTATAACATCCATCCATCCATTCATCCATATTAATATTTCTGTATAGACATTCATTCATCCATCCATCCATCCATCCATCCATCCATCCATCCATCCATCCATCCATATTGATATTTCTGCATAGACATCCTTATAACATCCATCCATCCATTCATCCATATTAATATTTCTCTATAGACATTCATTCATCCATTCATCCATCCATCCATCCATCCATCCATCCATCCATCCATCTATCCATCCATCCATCCATCCATCCATATTGATATTTCTGCATAGACATCCTTATAACATCCATCCATCCATTCATCCATATTAATATTTCTGTATAGACATCCATCCATCCATCCATCCATCCATCCATCCATCCATCCATCCATCCATCCATCCATCCATCCATCCATCCATCCATCCATCCATCCATCCATCCATCCATCCATCCATCCATCCATCCATCTATATTGATATTTCTGTATAGACATCATTTCATATCACTCATCCATCCATCCATCTATCCATATTGATATTTATGTATAGACATCCATCCATCCATCCATCCATCCATCCATCCATCCATCCATCCATCCATCCATCCATCCATCCATCCATCCATCCATCCATCCATCCATCCATCCATCCATCCATCCATCCATCAAACGTTATATTGTTATACATATACCAATATAGTCTGTTTGTTGTTTGTTCTGTTGCTACTGTATAAACGCAATATTTAATTGACATTTGTGTTTAGTATCCACCCATTTTCGCCTCTTTGTCAGTGCATTAGTCCTGTAATGTCGAAATGTTCTGTGAAAATCATGGCTGTAAAGCACAAGCTATCATGCTTGATTCGTCACATAAGAGCTGCTATAAGATATCACATGAAAGGAAGCCAAGACCATGTAGGAAAAAAAAAACATGTCCAGTCCACGTATGCAAATTTCTCAAGACAGGGCAGCTCTGGAAAAACAGCAAAACATTAGTGAGTGTATTAAACCGAATCATCCCCGGTTGCATATTTGGTGATTATGGTGCTGCTGAGTATAGGATGTTTTAATAGAGCACGCCGCTTGTCAAGTGTATCTGCATAGTGGCTTGTTCGAGAGCGTATGTGCACTGAAGCATGCTCAAGGTGAAGGCAGTTTGTTGCAGTGACAGCCACAACGCTTGCAACTTTAATTGTTTGGGTCCCCAATAAATCAAACGTGCCTCTGGAGTTTATTTATTTAGAAAGCGTATTAGACAAATTAATCATTCTCAGGAGCATGGGAGAGAAAGAAAGAGTATGCTTGTGTTTCACACTCACTGGATCTTGGTGTAACATGTTAGCATCCTGTGTTCACATTCATGTGTTTTTGTGTGTTGTCTTGTCTCTCTCAGGGTAAAGCATGACAGGGACATTCCTGACGTCAGAGGAGAAGAAACGTCACTATTGACCCCCTAGGCTGCTTTCTTTTTCTTCATCCTTTTTTTCTCTGTCCCTCCTTTAGCCTACTTTTGACTGACTTGAATGACTAGCTGTCTATGTAGCATGCTGGTAAGATAAATACAGTGCAATACATTTTTAATTACACCTCACTGTTTTTTAGTTTTGCTTTTGGGTATTGAACGAAACATAAGAAATAATCAATGTTGCTGTCTTATCATCTGCCATTTTGGATTCATTCTCCAAAGCCTTTCATATTCTGTCAAAGCAAGATGTTTCAGTAGTTTATATATTTTAGTTGGCCTACCTTGTTTCTTTGATGCCTTAATGGTCACATAAAATTAAAATAAAATGTTTAGTATCAGTATTGTTCATTTTTAGAATATCTGTAAGCTAATGTGCACCAAAACAGTGACACAATTCATGTTTAGAAGATATAACTCTGATATAAAGATGTAAAGCTTGTTTGTTGCTTCCACCTAAATGTATCAATGGTTTTATTCATGTCACCTCATACTTTCAGTTTCTCATCAAATCGTGACCAATCAAATGCTCTCTAGTATCTCACATGCCCCGCCCCCTTTAAGATGCTTTACATTTGATGCTCTAGAGCTCTCACTGGCAGAGCTGTGATAAAGGGGCTACTATGTTCCACTCTCTCTTCGTGTTTTGGTTGAGATCGGTCAAACATCGAAAACATCGATTGCACTTTTCAAAGCACTTCACGGGACCTTTAAGGTGCTTTTACACTGAGCATAATTAAACAGTGCAATTGTAAAAGCAATAGTGATTTTGAATTAAAACAATAGATCACTATGGTGCTATATTCACACCAGGTGCGATCAATAATAGTAAAATAAAATTGTCAATTGTGCCAATTTTTTCCCACGTTGCTCTGCAAGGGAATCGGCCGTCCAGTTATTTTATATTATTTTATATTATATTTTATATTTGGGCTATAGTTAATGTGCCTGGAGCTGCTGCATTCACCCAAAAGGCAAGACTGATGAAGCTATAGCAATCATAACTGTTTTACTAAAACAATGTAGATGCCAAAGAAAACTATTGTGGAAAAGATGTGGATGTATTTGTTATGATTGGTGTCTGAAAATGGAGAACATTCTAATGAAAGTCAGAAATTACCTGAAGCCTTTTTATGAGGCTTCTATAATCAAGTTCAGTAGTTTCAATTTAAAATGAATGATATAAATATTATATAATGGATAAAATAGCTTTTTTTCTCAAAAATATCTTTTCAGAAAGTCTGTTTTTTTAACAAGTTAGATTTTACTCTGCATTAAAACCAGCTAAATCCACTTGTCTTTTTTCTTCCACAAAAACCTCTAAATCCACCACAGTGTAAATCACTATATGCAACTAGAAACCTATAGATGCAACTAGAAATATATATATATACACTCAACGGCCACTTTATTAGGTACACCTTTCTAGTACCGGGGTTGGACCCCCTTTTGCCTTCAAAACTGCCTTAATTTTTTGTGGCATAGATTCAGCAAGGCCCATATTGACATAATAGCATCACGCAGTTGCTGCATATTTGTCAGCTGCACATCCATAATGTGAATCTCCCATTCCACCACATCCCAAAAGTGCTCTGTTGGATTGAGATCTGGTGACTGTGGAGGCCATTTGAGTACAGTGAACGCATTGTCATGTTCAAGAAACTAGTCTGAGATGATTGCGCTTTATGACATGGCGCATCATCCTGCTGGAAATAGCCATCACACTGTGGTCATAAAGGGATGGACATGGTCAGCAACAATACTCAAGTAGGCTGTGGCGTTGACACAATGCTCAATTGGTACTAATGGGCCCAAAGTGTGCCAAGAAAATATCCCCCACACCATTGCACCACCACCATCACCACCACCAGCCTGAACCGTTGATACAAGGCAGGATGGATTCATGCTTTCATGTTGTTGATGGCAAATTCTGACCCTACCATCTGAATGTTGCAGCAGAAATCAAGACTCATCAGACCAGGCAACATTTTTCCAATCTTCTGTTGTCCAATTTTGGTGAGCCTGTGCGAATTGTAGCCTTAGTTTCCTGTTCTTAGCTGACAGGAGTGTCACCCGGTGTGGTCTTCTGCTGCTGTAGCCCATCCGCATTTGCGCCCACAGAACTGACCCTCAGTGTATATTTTCTCTTTTTTTGACTATTCTCTGTAAACTCTAAAGATGGTTTTGCATGAAAATCCCAGTAGATCAGCAGTTTCTGAAATACTCAGACCAGCCTGTCTGGCACCAACAACCATGCCATGTTCAAAGTCATTAAATCACCTCTCTTCCCTATTCTGATGCTCAGTATGAACTGCAGCAGATCGTCTTGACCTAAATGCCTAAATGCCTAAATGCATTGAGTTGCTGCCATGTGATTGGCTGATTAGAAATTTGCGTTTTATATATATATATATATATATATATATATATATATATATATATATATATATATATATATATATATATATATATATACTGGGTTTCTAGTTGCATCTTTATATATATAATAATATTGCTGCAGCAGTGAACTTGTCATAGACTATATGATTTTGTGTTTTGTGTTTGTTGGTTATCTGTGATTCGCCTCATGGAAGTGCCTTTAAAATGTTGTCTATATAGGCAGCAGCTCACTGGGTTTTGGAACTGAGCCATAATTAATATATTAAGCACATGGTTACTGTCTAGTAATGGATGGCTACATTTCAAGCTGCTCATTGATGTTTGTGAAAAGATTTAAAGGGTGTTTTCTTTATAGCCATGAACAGCCCACTGGACTTTATTGCGTGTGGGCAAAGAGTCAGCTCCATCCTTCTCCTCCTAGCATTCTCTCCACGCTCGCTTTGCCCTCTTGTCAACATGTTTGTGATGTCTGGCAGTTTTTGGCATTTTCTCCAGATTGTGCTGTCATTCACGCAGGGATATACTTCTCTGGTCCTCTTTCTTGGTGCATTATCATTTTTTTCTTATCCTTTTTTGACCCACATCTTTTGCCACCTCGTGGCTGTATCAGCCCTGTGTGGTCTTTACTCATTACATCATGGGGGGCCAAAGCAAACAGCTACAGGTGGTCAGAGGATGTATGAGGATTCAAGGCGTGTCCTTATCGGCAGACACAATTTCCTCCGGTATCTTCCATCCCTGTCACTTCAAAGTGTGTGTGATGGATGGACGGGATGAGCCACTGAATGACTGTACTGGCTTCCTCTAGGTGATAAATGAAGGCTGCTTGGTCTGCACTCTAGTACAGTGCAACTTTAAATTGCAGCTGAAAAGCGTCTTTTCAGAGCCAATGGTGTTTGTGTAGCAACATTATTTAGTGTAGTTGTTTAGTACTGAATATTAAAATGTATGATATTTCATAATGTTCATAATTAACATTTTTCACTCATAATACTCGCACACAATCATCAGGCATTTGTAATCCTCCCGAGTGCAAGACTCCATTACACGTCTTTTTATACAATATTGCTGTCTGCATCTTATCTCTGTGCCAACAGTTTGAGCTCTAGTGATCACTCTTTTAATCTCTTTTAATTGTTATTCCCTCACTCTTTCCGCCGTCCTGATTGCATTTGCGTAAATGCATTATGCTCTTGCCTCCCTTTCTTATTTCTTTCTCTCTCTTTCTCTCTTTCCCTCTCTCCATCTCTCCTTGCTGTGGAAATATGAGTGTGTTCAGTTCCCAGGTTCCCAGTAGAGGTTATCATCAAATTATATCGCTACAGCACAAACACAGACACACACATTCACACACCACGTGCCAGGCGCTCAATAAGCCTGCTGAGAAATTACATAGTCTTCACCAAGTAGAGCTGCATAAAACGAGATGCAGTTTTTGTTGTTGGTAATGATTAATGATGGTAGTAGTGATTACTTTTTGAGTAAAGAATAGTGAGGAACTGCAAATGTTTTTTTATTTTATTTTTATAAAGGTCATGACTTTGAGTGCTAAAGTCTTTCTTAATAAACGAGTATTGATAATAAACAGGATATTTAAAATAGCAATGGATATTATTACTATCAATACATTACTATCGCGGGCATCACGGTGGCGCAGTGGGTAGCACGATCGCCTCACAGCAAGAAGGTTGCTGGTTCGAGCCCTGGCTGGGTCAGTTGGCATTTCTGTGTGGAGTTTGCAAGTCCTCCCCGTGTTTGCGTGGATTTCCTCCGGGTACTCCGGTTTCCCCCACAGTCCAAACGCATGTGCTATAGGTGACTAATGTGAATGAGAGTGTATGGGTGTTTCCCAGTCTTGGGTTGTGGCTGGAAGGGCATCCGCTGCATGAAACATATGCTGGATAAGTTGGCGGTTCATTCCGATGTGGCGACCCCTGATTATTAAAGGGAGTAAGCTGAAATAAAAATGAATAAATGAATGAACATTACTATCATTGTTGCTATTCCATACCACTGATTGGTTTTGTTTTGTTTTATTTTTAACTTTATGATTCACTTCAGTTTTGGATATGTATGACCACTATTAATATGCTTTCTACTGTTATGCATGCTGTATGTACACACACACACACACATATATATATAGTGTGTGTGTATATGTATATGTATATACACATATATATACACATGTATATATGTGTGTGTGTGTGTGTGTGTGTGTATATGTATATATATATATATATATATATATATATATATATATATATATATATATATATATATATATATATATATTCATTCATTCATTTTCTTGTCGGCTTTGTCCCTTGCGGGGTCGCCACAGCGGAATGAACCGCCAACTTATCCAGCACGATTTTACGCAGCGGATGCCCTTCCAGCCGCAACCCATCTCTGGGAACTTCCACACACACATTCACACTCATACACTATGGACAATTTAGCTTACCCAATTCACCTGTACTGCATGTCTTTGGACTGTGGGGGAAACCGGAGCACCCGGAGGAAACCCACGCGAACCCAGGGAGAACATGCAAACTCCACACAGAAACGCCAACTGACCCAGCCCAGCCGAGGTTCGAACCTGCGACCCAGCGACGTTCTTGCTGTGAGGCAACAGCACTACCTACTGCGCCACTGGGTTGCCCATATATATATATATATATATATATATATATATATATATATATATATATATATATATATATATATATATATATATATATATATATATATATATATATATATATATATATATATATATATATATATATATATATATATATATATATATATATATATATATATATATATATATATATGTACATAAGAAAAATAAATATATATATATATATATATATTTATTTTTCTTATGTACTTTAACTTGTCCACCCATTACCTTTACATGCATACACACAGACACATGTACACACACACACACCTGCCTGTATCTGACTTTTTTTGTTGTTTTGCTTTTGTAGTTTTGTTTTTGTTTCTGTTCTTTGTTTGTATGTGTTTCAATGGAATTTGTATAACTCATTGCATATTAAAATAAAAAGGAGCAATGCATTTAATTCTGTAGCTTAAAAACTTATTCACTTACGAAAAAAATACTTTATGGCTGAGTCAAAAATATGCACTCACATACAAACTCACACACCCAATATATTCGTTTTTTTTTTTTTTTGGAAGAATTGATGGTCAAAATAACAAATGTTTTAATTCATTGTGATTGAAACTTAAGGGTTATTCGACTTAATATTTATTTCTTAGCTTTTCTTAGGTTCAGCCATTTGTATTATGTTATCAAAAATGTACAAATACAGTTGAAGTCAGAATTATTAACTCCCTTTTCAATTTTCTTTTCTTTTTAAAATATTTCCCAAATGATGTTTAACAGAGCAAGGAAATTTTCACAGTATGTCTGATAATATGTCTGATGAAATTTTCTTCTGGAGAAAGTCTTATTTGTTTTATTTTGGCTAGAATAAAAGCAGTTTTTAATTAAAAAAAAACAAACATTTTTGGAACAAAATTATTAACCCTTTTAAGCAATTTTTTTTTGACTGTCTACAAACCATCGTTATACAATAACTTGCCTAATTACCCTAACCTGCCCAGTTAACCTAATTAACCTAGTTAAGCCTTTAAATGTCACTTTAGGCTGAATAGAAGTGTCTTGGTAAATATCTAGTAAAATATTATTTACTGTCATCATGGCAAAGATAAAATAAACCAGTTATTAGAAATGAGTTATTAAAAATATTATGTTTAGAAATGTGTTTAAAAAATCTTCTCTCCGTTAAACAGAAATTAGGGAAAAAAAAATAAAAAGAGTGGCTAATATTTCAGGGAGGCTAATAATTCTGACTTCAACTGTACATGTCTGAAATGTTGTCATTTTATGCTAAAGGTGGTCAGAATGATTTTTGAAATTTAATTTAGAATAAATACTTGGTAAACAGAAAACCTTTAAGTCCAGAGAACTTAATTTTCCTGAAAATGAACGAGATAAAAATAATTAATAATAAAAAATTAATTATACATTATATATGCATTCAGACTTTCATTCATTCATTCATTCATTCATTCATTTTCTTGTCGGCTTTGTCCCTTGCGGGGTCGCCACAGCGGAATGAACCGCCAACTTATCCAGCACGATTTTACGCAGCGGATGCCCTTCCAGCCGCAACCCATCTCTGGGAACTTCCACACACACATTCACACTCATACACTATGGACAATTTAGCTTACCCAATTCACCTGTACTGCATGTCTTTGGACTGTGGGGGAAACCGGAGCACCCGGAGGAAACCCACGCAAACGCAGGGAGAACATGCAAACTCCACACAGAAATGCCAACTGACCCAGCCCAGCCGAGGTTCGAACATGCGACCCAGCGACGTTCTTGCTGTGAGGCAACAGCACTACCTACTGCGCCACTGCGTTGCCGCATTCAGACTTAATGACCGAAATTAATTTTTGATTATCTATTTTTGAATAGACTACACCAATATTTTTTGTCAGAAAATATAAATACAAAAACATTTTGAAACAAGTGTTTATGATTGAGACAAAATATTAATATAAATAATTAAGTACTTTTAAACAGACCAAAACAAAAAAAAAATTCACATGTAAAATTTAGCATTTTACTTTTTTAGGGAATTTACATTTAGTTTTATTTTCTAATCAGAATCAAGTAAGTTTTTTCATATTTACAATTATGATGATATATTTACACTATTTTATATAAAGATAATAAAATACATAAATTATATTTTTTTCATTGAGCCGGTAAGTGAGGATTTTGTCTAACATTTTGTTCCATTATGACATGAAAAATTAACGAACCAACAATGAACAACTGTATTTTGATTAACTAACGTTTACTAACATGAACAAATACTGTAATAAATGTATTGTTCATAGTTTGTTCATGTTATTAAATGCATTAACTAACATTAACTAACACAACCTTATTATAAATTGTTACGCATTAATTTAATATTTAAATATACTGTATTTCAATATGATTATTGAATTTGAGCTGTAATAAATGGACACAGTTGAGTTTTTGACAGCTTTTTCAGACAGGATGAGTGTATGACACTGGTAAATGTTGTCAAAACAAAAGTTATATTAAAGTGGGCTGTTGTTTTTATTACTGACCTTTGGAGAGCATGTTTGACAGTGACTGACAGACTTCATTGCTAGCAGTAAAGCCAGAGAGATTGGCAGAGCTAATTAACTTGTATGTCCACTGAGGGTGAACAGTGACTGACATGCATATTACTGGAGCACTGCCTTTAATTAATGAAAATAAATAATAGAATGCAGAAACAATCCACTTTTCAAGCTGTGACATATAGAAGACTGTTTTAGAGTCTAAGCCTCTAATTATTTAAATTGAGAAAAGTCAACTATTTATGACCATCGTTTAGTCCTATCACACATCCAGCAAATCTGTTATGAAATCGTGGTGTACACTACTGTCTTTGCCTTGCTATATCCCGGAAGCCAGTATTTTTATGATTTATAAATGATGAATCACTATCTAACCACCTGACATTATCCGCCTGTTACATGTAAGTCGTGACAAATGAAATACTGTTTCTGGGTCTAAGCCGATACTTGTTTGATTTGAGGAAATATTAGTTTATGACCACTTTTTGGTCATATAACACATTAAAGTGAATTTTAAATAAAATCATGGTGTACCCAACAGTCTCTGGACTTGCTGCACCACAGACATCAATATTTAACAATTTATAAAAAATTAATTACTTTCTGGCCATCGGATATTATGTATGGATATATATATAGCCCCCCTGTTTATTTTTTCCTTCAATTTTTGTTTAACGGAGAGAAGATTTTTTAAACACATTTCTAAACATAATAGTTTTAATAACTCATTTCTAATAACTGATTTATTTTATCTTTGCCATGATGACAGTAAATAATATTTTACTGGATGTTTTTCAAGACACTTCTATACAGCTTAAAGTGACATTAAAAGGCTTAACTAGGTTAATTAGGTTAATTTAGCAGGTTAGGGTAATTAGGCAAGTTATTGTATAACGATGGTTTGTTCTGTAGACTATCGAAAAAAATAGCTTAAAGGGGCTAATACATTTGACTTTAAAATGGTTTTTAAAAAATTAAAAACTGCTTTTCTTCTAACCGAAATAAAACGAATAAGACTTTCTCCGGAAGAAAAAATATTATCAGACATACTGTGAAAATTTCCTTGCTCTGTTAAACATAATTTGGGCAATATTTAAAAAAGAAAAAAAAATTCAAAGGGGGGCTAATAATTCAATTCAATTCAAGTGTGTGTGTGTGTGTGTGTGTGTGTGTGTGTGTGTGTGTGTGTGTGTGTGTGTGTGTGTGTGTGTGTGTGTGTGTGTGTGTGTGTGTGTGTGTGTATATATATATATATATACAGTATATATATTGTGATCGTGATTTTCCAAAGTATTACATCACTTTGTAAACCTTTATTATTACCATTTGTTGAGTCTCCCCATACAGTTCGAAAGAGCACTTGGACCCGGAAGCCGTTTCACTTGACGTCACAACAACCGGAAACTGATAGAAACTTAATGATCATGATTTTTATTTTTTGTTTATTTAATTTTTTTCTGGGGCTTTCACCTTTAAGGTGCACTCCTTGAAAATATTTTTTTGACCCACACTAGCATTGGATAGTATACTGACACAACTCTGATAAATAGTATTAAGCAATTAAAATAATAATGATAGCCTATGGATAAAAGGTTGACCAGGTGCTTACGATGCCTGTTAAAGGTTTAATGGATAGGACAGTAGAGAGTATTGACAAGAAAGCGTGGGGAGCAAAGAGGGGAAGGATCGGCATAGGACCTCGAGGCTAGAGCACCTCGGGTTACCCTGAGCAACGAAGTGCATGTGTCAACGCACTAACCACTACGCCATTGGCACCGACAATGATCATGATTTTAATAGTATTACAGCATAATGTGATGTGATGTGATGTAATGTGATCTATGAAAACTCATCACATAGTGAAATATTACATTTTGATGTTTTAATATGAAAGCTGGTTTCAAGCTCTTTCCAAATCCAAATTCCAAATTTTGAAATCAGGTTTACTGAAGACAGGCAATAAAACTAAATTTCCAACAGGTAAGAATCACAAGAAAAGTAATTTTACTATGGTAAAATACTTATTTTAGTGAATGCTTGCCGTAGTTAATGAGGAACTTGCATTGCTAAATATTTATTCTACAAGTTATGTGGTTTATTTAGATACTTTATTATCAAATTTATTATACTACTGTATCTACTGTATAAATTGCATTAAACAAGGGAATTCCTACACTAAACAAGTGAATTTTCCAATCTATTTTCACAGATAATGGACAACACGTTAGAGAATAATAATTGAATAAAAACCTAATTTGGGTGACGCAAGAAGGTCGCTGGTTGGAGCCTCGGCTGGGTCAGTTGGCATTTCTGTGTGGAGTTTGCATGTTTTCCCTGCGTTCGCGTGGGTTTCCTCCGAGTGCTCTGATTTCTCCCACAGTCCAAAGACATGCGGTACAGGTGAATTGGGTAGGCCAAATTGTCCGTAGTGTATGAGTGTGAATGAGTGTGTATTGATTTTTCCCAGAGATGGGTTGCTGCTGGAAGCGAATCCGCTGCGTAAAACATGTGCTGGATAAGTTGGTGGTTCATTCCGCTGTGGCGACTCCGGATTAATAAAGGGACTAAGCCGAAAAGAAAATGAATGAATGAATGATAAAAACCTAATTTGAATCCATTTTTTTTACCTCCCTGAAAACGTCCCAACACAGAATGTGACAGGTTTTCCTTTATTGCATCACTTACAGTTGAAGGAAGAATGATTAGCTCTAATTTTTATAATTTTTTTCCAAAAGTGCTTTTAACAGAGCAAGGAAATTTTCACAGTATTTATGTTTTTTTCTACCCAACAAAGCCTTTTAAAATCATTTTAAGGTCATTGTTATTTAAATTGTAATATTTAAGGTTAAAATTGCTTTAAATAAATTACTTGCAACTACAGGGTATAGTATATTTGGGAGACGCAGTGGCGCAGTAGGTAGTGCTGTCGCCTCACAGCAAGCAGGTCGCTGGTTCGAGCCTCGGCTGGGTCAGTTGGCATTTCTGTGTTGAGTTTGCATGTTTTCCCTGCGTTCGCGTGGGTTTCCTCCGGGTGCTCCGGTTTCCCCCAAAGACATACGGTACAGGGGAATTGGGTAGGCTAAATTGTCCGTAGTGTATGAGTGTCCGCTGCGTAAAAATGTGCTGGATAAGTTGGCGGTTCATTCCGCTGTGACGACCCCAGATTAATAAAGGGACTAAGCCGAAAAGAAAATGAATGAATAGTATATTTTTAGATTTAAAGTAAAATACTAGTATCTTGCAAATTAACTCGAAAATATGATGTACTGTCATCATGTCAAAGACAAAATAAATTAGTTATTAAAACTAATATGTTTAAATGTGTTGAAAATCTCTGTTAAACAGCACTTGAGAACTATTTTTAAAAGAATTAAAAGTTCACAGGAGGGCTAATAAAAGTGACTTCAACTATGTATTAGTATCATTTGTCATTCTGACCTAGAAATTGTGTGATGTCAGATATAACAATTATCATATTTTAATCCAAAAGTGCCTCAGTTTCGTTACCCTTGATCTCCTGACACTTTCCTTGACTCAGAACCCTTTCAGATTCGGTCGACCCGGTGTGGAGTGTTACTGTCAGCATGAGAGTGGAGCCGCCGTCATCCAGCTACAGTTTCTCATCAACGAAGTGAGTGTTTTACTTCTTTTTTTTTTTCCATCCTCCATCTTTCTGTCCTTCTCAACCACATGCTAAGAGCTGATTCCCATGGAGCTCCAAGAGGCAGTTTAAGTAATCCAGGATGAATGCTCAAGAGGCTTAGATGATCCCTTAACCCAGAGCCTTTTGCTGCCACAGACTCTCTTGTCCTCCAGAGTGGGCCTAAAGGGATCCTACAGAGGAAGCTGATATTACCATTTCCTCCCCAGAGTGTTGCCCACAGTCAGGACCGCAGGGATCTCTTACACTAAGCTGTCTTGTAGATCGCGCTCCTTAGTGTCAAAACGATTAGTTCACTGTATGTTCGCAGGAAAATATGGCTATTTATAGAGACTTTTCTCATTGGACATTGAACTTTGGTTGAACATTTAAGCACTTTAGAAAGCATATTTTATTTTAGTCATCATATTTTCAGCTGTGCACTACAACAACAAAATAAAATATTTTAGAAAAAAATTCTATTGATTTTTAATGTATTATAAATCTATTAAAATGTGTACATTTTAAAATCTGTTTAGTGAAGTTGATTATTAAAATTATGGATCGAGCTTACCTTCCAATGGAATAAGATGAAATCAATATATAAAAAAACATTTATAAATGATACTTAATTTAATTAAACTGATATATAATACTACAAAAATAATAATACTTTTGAAATTTGAACTTAATTACTCAAAATAAATGTCCTTAAAACAGGTTTAAGTATCTGGGTATCTTCATTTCCTCCTCTTTGGATCAATTATGTAACACAAATATAATGGAAGATCTAGATCGCTGGGTCAGCTCTCTTTGATTGGTTTCAAAGAATCGATTCGTATGAATGCCTTGCCAAGATTACTGAATTTGTTCCAAATGTTACCAATAGAAGTCCCTTATTCTACATTTGATTCATTGAATAAAAACATTTCTGAATTTATATTGCAAGGAAAATAGTAATTTTGAAAAGATTTTTCAGTTGTCACATGGTTTAATGTTGAACATTAGAGCACTCTGTTATAAATTGTGCAGATAACGGGGCTAAAGTTCCAAATGCAGCTTTATTGGAATAAAGGGATGGTTATAAAGGCAAGGTTCAACAGGAAATAGGGATGACGCTATTGACGTTTCGACTTGGTGTTGAGATCCTGAACCGCAGAGGTTTTGAAAACACCCAGGTCACATAATTAAAGAGATTCAAAGGATCTTTCATTTCACAAGCATTTCAAGACCTGACATATCTGGCGAATCTGCATTTGATTGACAGGGTCAAAAACAAAACCACAATCCCACATAGTCTAGTGGTCCATCAGCAGTTCGAATCCCAGCTTCTACAAAAATTCAGAAATTGTGACTCTTTTAATAATGTTTCTTCATGACCAAAACGCTTATTCATAGAGTGGATGTGAGACCAATTTTGAAACAAAACACATTACAAGAACAGAGCAATAAAACCCCAAAATAAAATCTCACTGCAAGAAGGTCGCTGGTTTGAGTTCCGGCTGGGCCAGTTGACATTTCTGTGTGGAGTTTGCATGTTCTCCCCGTGTTCTTGTGAGTTTCCTCTGAGTGCTCCGGTTCCCTCAGAGTCCATAGACATGCGTTATAAGTGAATTGGATTAACTAAATTTGCCATAGTGTATGAGTGTGTGAATGTGAGGGTGTATGGGTGTTTCCCAGTACTGGGTTGTGGCTGGAAAGGCATCCGCCATGTAAAACATATGTAGGAATAGTTGGCAGTTCATTCTGCTGTGGCCACCCCTGATAAGGGACTAAGCAGAAGGAAAATGAATGAATGAATAGTTGCTTGGATTGGTGCAAAGCATGATTGGGGTTGTAGTCAGAATAGAGAATATCTGGTGAAGTGCCCAAGAGGGCAACCCACCTGGTGATCACAACACACCCAATGTTGTGCATTTTCCAATGGAAAATAGAGCAAGACAAAATACATACTCACAAAAAAAAGTTGATTACCTGGCTTTAAAGTGACTTGCACCTTCTGTATTTCCTGTATTTGTGTTCACTGAGAATGAAACCAAAGACTTCTGGGTTGCTATTACCATGTTTTACCAACAAAGCTACAGGAATGCTTGAAATAAACCAGAAGCTTTGAAATAATGCTATACTAATAATAATATGAAACTATGTTTAAAATGAAGATTAGTGCATTTTTGATTGGTGAAAGACACACATATAATGCATGAAATGGTTTTTATTTCAATCAGGTCTTTGGTAAAAACATGTATATTCAATTATTCAGTCATGGGATCATCTGGTTTCTTATGCAAGTGATGTCACCATAAATGTCTCTCATGACTCAAAACTACAAATATACAGTACTTACATATACTGTAAATAAAATTACATATACAGTAATATATTAATGCTTGTATATATGTTAATACATATAGCTTATATTGCTTATATTTATATTCATAGCTGAGAAACATGACTGGACTTCACTAGCTTTTTTGAGCTGCAATGTTATTTTGAATTCCTTCACACATTCATTAGTGCCTGTTTGTGTGTATACATGTTCAGTCTAAATGTGTGTGTGTGTGTGCCTGTTCAGACAGACAGACACACACGCGCGCGCGCACACCTGGGACACAGCACAGACTCTTGTCTGTTTTATATTCAGCCTCTATAAAGCAGAGGAAAATCAGTGTCTGTGTGTATAGAGTCTGACTTTGACAGTGCCTGGATGGCAAGGAGATATTTAGTGGTATCATCCCTCCTCCTTCCCCTCTGTCTGTCCCACCCACACTGTCTCTCTGTCCATTTTTTTTTCCACACTCTCACACACACACACACACACACATATTCACCACCCACTACTGTATCTCCAATCTTACAAGCCTCCAGAAATGCTGCAGAATGAATAGGTTATCTCCACCAGAATATTGTACAGTATGTGTCATGGAGCATTTTTCTTCAAGCTGAGCCTCCGACAAAAATCTGAATGTTACAAATATATAACAAAGCAAATAGAAAAAAATAAAGATTTGAAACTTATTCGCAAATATCAGCAAATAAAGTTTCAGAGGAAGCTAGTTTATTTAGTTTACAGGTATTTATGATTTACAATGTGAAAATGCATCCTTCTGTAGAATCATTGATTGCTGACCAACACATTTTATTAACATTATCAACAGTTACCTTTAATAATGAGAATACATATGGGTATTTCAGAAAAAATTTGATGCATTGTTGGTTCCTGATTGTACCTAAAAGTCCATGTTGGTACCTTAAATGTATATTGGTACCCAACAGTTTCAAAAGGGTATACTATTGTTCTGTTTAGGTACAGTACTAATTTGTACTTTTAAGGTATCAATACAGACCTTCAGGTACATACAAATATGTACCTTTAAATAATGTACATATTCTACCCAGGAAGTAAGGTACTGCTCCAGTGACAGCTTTATATTTGAGGGTGTGTATACGGTATGCATAAAAATACAGAAATTAGACAATTTTTTGTTGCTTTTCCTGGATACATTAGCTACTCTATGGATTTGAGCAAAATGCTGTATACTTTATACTGTAAAGGTCTGGTTATTCTAAAATTTTAAATAAAAAAAATCAGTTAGAAGTTATATATTATATTATACACTCACCGGCCACTTTATTAGGTACACCTTACTAATACCGAGTTGGACCCTATTTTGCCTTCAGAACTGCCTAATCATTTGGCATAGATTCAGCAAGGTACTGGAAATATTCCTCAGAGATTCTGGTCCATATTGACATGATAGCATCACGCAATTGCTGCAGATTTGCTGGCTGCACATCCATGATGCAAATCTCCCTTTCCACCACATCCCAAAGGTGCTGTATTGGATTGAGATCTGGTGAGTGTGGAGGCCATTTGAGTACAGTGAACTCATTGTCATGTTCAAGAAACCAGTCTGAGGTGATTCACGCTTCATGACATGGCATGTTATCCTGCTGGCAGTAGCCATCATAAGATGGGTACACTGTGGTCATAAAGGGATGAACATGGTCAGCAACAATACTCAGGTAGGCAGTGCCATTGACACGATGCTCAATATCCCCCCCCCCCCCCCCCCCACACACACACACCCACCATTACACCACCAGCCTTAACAGTTGATACAAGGCAGGATGGATCCATGCTTTCATGTTGTTGATGACAAATTCTAACCCTACCATCAATCAGAATGTCACAGCAGAAATCGAGACTCATCTAACCAGGCAACGTTTTTCCAATCTTCTGTTGTCCAATTTTGGTGAGCCTGTGTGAATTGTAGCCTTAGTTTCCTGTTCTTAGCTGAAAGGAGTAGCACCCGGTGTGGTCTTCTGCTGCTGTAGCCCATCTGCTACAAGGTTTGGCGTGTTGTGCATTCAGAGATTGCTCATTTCCTTTGAAATAAGATTTATTCCACCAATTATTGATTTCTTAACTCTTCTGCAGTTGCAAAACATTGGTATTGTCTTGTATAAAAATAAATAAAATTTTAAAGCAAATAGAAAGCTTTTATTTAAAATTCAATAAATTACTTATTTTATTGTATGGTTTGCATGGTGGCTCAGTGGTCAGCACTGTCACATCACCAAGAAACTGTAATCAGCGTGTGTAGTATCTGTATATCTCACTCTCTGTGTTTTCTCCTGTCTGTGTGGTGTAGGGGGCGCTGGTGAGTGCTTTGGCTGATGACAGTATTCACCTGTGGAACCTGCGACAGAAGAGACCAGCTGTGCTGCACTCACTCAAGTTCAACAAGGAGAGGTCAGACACGCTCACCTCCACCACACTTTCACTGAGCATCTGTCTCTGTGTGTGTGCATGTCATCTGCTGGTCATGTGTGTGTGTTTGTGTGGCAGAACTGGTGCTGGTGAGTCTGTGTACACACACACACACACACACACACACACACACACACACACACACACACACACACACACACACACACACACACACACACACACACACACACACACACACACACACACACACACACACACACATTTGATACTTCTGTTTCTCTTATTTTTCCAGTCGACTTGCACTTGCTCTCTCTCTCTCTCTCTCTCTCTCTCTCTCTCTCTCTCTCTCTCTCTCTCTCGCTGTTGGTACCCAGGTGCAGCCCTGAGCACAACACTCCTTTCTCTGTTGGTCGCAAAGGGAGCCCTGTTAACATATGTAGTCATGTTTGCAAACAGTAGTGGGGTGAATGTACCTAATGCAGACAGAAGCCTTATGTTACTCGGTCAGAGCTTTAATCAGTTGTAAATTGAAGGTCAACATGTTAACGTTAGCCATGATTATGTTAACCAAGTTATCCTGCATGTTAAATCATGATTTAAAAATATGTTAATATTAATCTTTTTGCCTTTACCTTCAACCTTTCATTACCTTCAAAAGAGTATGTTCAGTGACAGCAATAAGCCAACAGTTGTCTTTTTTCCTTTTTTGTGATGCTGTTTGTTGGTTGCCTTTGTATGAACCAATAATAACAATAAGAAAATAACTGTATTATATCATATATTTTCTTATTTATTATTATTTAAAATATATTTTCATATTCATATCATCTGGATCAGACTTGTCGAGCTGTGCATCGATCGATGGATTTGCTCTTCAGTGTTTGTACTTTCAGCAGTGAAATTTAAACCACACTGAACTGAACTAAACTGAGCTTCAACTCTGAAAACTGGACTGACAGTTTCAATTTACTAGAAATTCTATGTTAAGCTGCTTTGACACAATCTACATTGTAAAAGCTCTATATAAATAAACATGAATTGAATGTGCAGCCGACAAATCTGCAGCAACTGTGCAATGCTATCATGTCAATATGGACAAAAATCTCTGAGGACTATTTGTAGAGTACCTTGTAGAATCTATGCCACGAAGGATTAAAGGCAAAAGAGGGGCAACCCGGTACTAGTAAGGTGTACCTAATAAAGTGGCCGTTGAGT
Organism: Danio kyathit; assembly: GCA_903798195.1. NCBI lineage: Eukaryota > Metazoa > Chordata > Actinopteri > Cypriniformes > Danionidae > Danio > Danio kyathit. The sequence goes on along the minus strand of LR812538.1, from coordinate 35,996,355 downwards.
ATGTATGTATGTATATATATATATATATATATATATATATATATATAGTTTGAGACTATTATATACAGTTATTATATTATGAATAGTATATTATACATTTTATGAATATTATCAATAATATGTTGTATGCTATTAGGAACAAATTGAAATTAATAAATTGTAAAAAAAAAAAAATTCTGACTGAATATTACAGCATAATGTTTATAACAAGTATATTTTAGAATAAACAAACTGATAATACAATAGATGTGCTTTATTAATGTTATTGGCAATTCATTTAAGTGATGATGTAACCCTTGGCATAAAGTACACACTGTCTGTGTTCTTTGTTTTAAAAACGCACATTTGTTGTAATTGTGAGTATACGCACATAAAAGTAGACCCATAACAGTTTTGTATGTCTTATTGTTATCTGTAGGATCAAGTCGATGGGGTTTTTTAGATGCCATCTGTGCTTGTCAACCCCATAGGGGTAATATTGCTTGATTAACATACTGTCGCTTACCCTTCATTTTGATCAAGATCATTTTCAAGTATTATGATTATTTTCTTAATCTCTACATGAAATGTCATCTTGATGTGAAGTAGCAGTACTTTAAATGCCTTGAGATCTTCAGCAGTGAAAGGAGAGGGATTGTGGATGAGGTACTAAAGTTGCAAATGTCAAATTTGACAAGTTTTTACTAGACTTTAGTGGAGTCAGCAGTTTGCGTGACAGTAAATAAAATCTATTCCTAAACTATCTGTCTTCTTTGAGCACTATTGTTTTTTGTTGGTGGTGAGGTGTGCTGTTTTAGTGTATGCCACCTTTCCAATCATTAGGGCTGGGACCCACCAAGCCAACGGTCGACCTTTGGGCTTTGTTGGTCCGTCAGTTCGGCTAGTTGGTTTGATGTCTTTAATACATCGGCTCTCATCAGGTTAATATCTGTAATTGTGGGCCCGATGTCAATTTAGCATCAGATCTTAGGCTGAAGAGAGTGCTCTGACTGGCTAATCAGCAACGAATCAGTGCGTGAGTGTGACAGTGAAGTGACACAGCAAGCAAACAACTCAAGCCAAGAAGGATCACAAAGAGGCAAGCTGTAATATTGCTATATTATAAATATTTGCGAACAATATGGATTATTAGATTATCAGACATACAGTACTTGCACGAGCGAATCCCTTCGTGATGAGTGACAGTTACTGTGATAATAGTACTAAATACTGCTTTGCTGCATTGCTCCAAATGATGTTTATGCTTTGTCTGTGCAGATCGGAAGTTCAGTTTCTCTTTACAGAAGGAAAGAACAGACTACTGAAAGACACGCAGACAGACACAGAATGTGGCTCTTGTTTCTCAGCTTTTTAGGTCCAGATGCGACACAACACAAGGCGACAACACAGTTGGGTTTTATTGAGGCTAATTGTTTGGCATCAGCTTTGTTGTGTCCCGGCCTTTAAGGAGAGGTTACCTAAATCTTCTAAAGATGGCGACCACAATGAAAATAATCAATAAATGACCGAAGAATAATCAATCTTGTCTTGCTAAACATCTATTACTGTCACACTGTAGCTTGCACTCATATTTAGCAGAGTTTACCAAGTTTCTGATATGATTTTGCTAGAATTACTGTAAATATAAGATTCTGACTAGCAAAAAGCGATTATGACTTCATATGACAAAACAACTTGTAAGCTGTGAATTGCCTGAGAGCTCCTGTTCCACATGATTGCTGTACTGACTACCACTGATTCCTTTAACTGCTAGATGTTGATAGTTTTTGCCATAGAAGAGCATACAGTAAATGAGCCAGTGTTAATTTTAACAGCAAATTTAGATTTAGTTTAGGCTTTTGACTAAAATTCCATTTAGTTTTAGTCATATTTAAGTCTTCTGACTCATTTTAGTTTTAGTCTAGTTTTAGTCGACTAAATTTCATAAGATTTTAGTCGACTGAATCTACTCAAGATTTAGTTGACTAAAATATATTTGGTTTAATTTAAGTGTAACTTAATTTAATATTGTATACATTTATTCATACACAATATTCACAATATATAAGTAGAGTAATGATGACACATGACTGGCAGCCCATAGCTGTGTTAACTCACATAGAGGAGTTATAAAGCAAAGATGTACGTAAAAAAAATAGTGCGATTCTCTTCAAGGCTGTTTCATTAGTATGTTGTATGCGTGATAGGCAGAGATTATAGTACTACAGTACCATTACATCCTTATAGATGTAAGAAATATCGCTAAATATACAAATATCACAGCGCTAAATGACATACTGAATAAAGCAGTTTTTAGTTTGTGGTAGAGGTACACTGAAAATGGCTGCTGTCATGACGATCGCGGCAGACACAGACAGCAATTGAACCTAGCGCAAGTTAGCAAAACTATAGCCGCAGCTAAAATGGAACATGCAAGGAAACAACCCCTCACGAAAATAAATGCCATGATCATATGAATTTAAGACTGCCTGATTTAATAACTTTTAATGTACATTCTAACTGAGTGAATTCTCTAAAGGTCAGCGAGAGGCTATACTGTTTCGGTTAAGCAAAAGTACACACATAAGTAAATAAAAAAAGATTCGAGTTTACCTTTGCTGAATTTCGCTATGATTCTCTGGCATGCTGATGTCGCTTTAGATTTGTTGTTTTTATCAGCTACTTTCTCCCCATACGGTTTACAGACTTTTTGTCTTGACATCAAACGTAAATCTTATTTTTCTCTCAGCTGTTGCCATTTCATTATAGTTTAGACATCATCCCTATGGATGATGATGACGTAATCTCATCCTGCGTCTACTGTAGATAAGTTACTTTTCCAATGTGTGTGCATCATGCATTACAGACCAAAATTAATTCTGATTGGATATTTACCAAAATACATCAGTAATCACATTCTCGTCTCGTTTTTATTAGTCAATGAAAATGTCAGTATATTTTCATTAATTTTCGTCACACAGCAAACATTGGTTTGAAGACAACGTTGTCTCCCCTGCCAAAAGGGGTCGCAGAAGGATGGCACAAATGGTATACTATATGGTCCGAAGACAACGTCGTCTCACCGTTTTTTGTTTTTTTTAACTTGTTAGGTCTGTTTACCAACTACTAATATGCACAATTAATAACTTTGCTAAATTGTAACACTTCTGTATTGCATAAGCCCTCAAATAATGTAATAATATGATATACACATGATTACACCTTTATAAAAATGTTCAGGTCTGACTGGACCGAAATATGACCTTTAAGTTATAATTGTGATTATTTTATATGTACAATTAGGCTATTAAACTTAAATTACACGGCAACACAATTTATAAACAACCAGAATATGGCATATTTGCACGTTCAGATGATGTGCAGAAAAGACGTTTTATTCACGTCCAGAAGAGGACCACAACGTCAATTCAATTTCCGCTTTGGAGATATTTTTTAACCATGACGCAACGTTTCTGAGGGACCTCTTATCAACCGTCATTGGATGTTCAAATGTTTGCTGGGCATCATCACTTAATTTTTATTTAGTTTTTGTCCAGTGTTTCGTGGGTAGAAACTTGTTTGTCATGAAAATTTTGACAAATTTTCATCAACGAAATTACCACTGAAATGAGCTCCAAGTTATGTGCTGTAAGTTATGTCATCTCGAAATTACAGTAGTTGTGACATGGTGTGAATGCAGCTTAAAGGTGAATAATCATGTTAATTATGATCATACTTGTAATATCTAATATATGCTTACATTTGTACTGTAACATCCAATTGATGTTTTATGGAGGTTAGTACAGTGTCAACATTGCATGTTTTACATTTCATTTCCAATGCTACTTCCCCTTTAAAACCATAAAAAATGTGTTGTTTGAAACAGTATCCTCCACACTAAGGGCTCTTGAGTCGTGTGTTGTAGTTCAGTGGCAGGAATTGAAGAATGTGTGAGACCTTTAATCACACTCATAGCTATAGATCAGTGCAGGAAGGTTGTAACCTTCTGATTCGGTTTGGACAGCTGTTGACTCTGATAAGAGATGAGGCAGCCCTTCACTTATAATCTGCTCTGCTTCTGTTGATGAGAGTGACAATTCGCCAACAGCGCCTTTCAGGGTCGAACAAGTTTTTACCGTGTGTGTGTGTGTGTGTGTGTGTGCAGGTCTGTGTGCATCTGCCTCTGAAAATACAGGCAGGGGTCATAGGTATAGGGCTGATGTGTCTCTGTGTCTGACATTTAGAAAGTGTTTCCCTCTGCGACCTGCCTCATCCCTGAGGCTGCGATGGGGCAGCTGTGGCCCTGAGTGCAAACTAAATGTCTCCGCGTTTAGCTACAGGATAAAGTTAACATGAATTGGCATTAAGGAGCCATTTTGCTTTAAGTAGTGCTGAGTAATTTTAGAGTGAAACTATTTTACATAATTATATGTATTATTTTAAATAATTTACATCATTTACAAACTTAATTTACATGAAAATAAGGCGACATGGTGGCTCAGTGGTTAGCACTATCGCCTCACAGCAAGAAAGTCACTGGTTTGAGTCCCGGCTGGGTCAGTTGGCATTTCTGTGTGGAGTTTGCTATTCTCCCTGTGTTGCCGTGGGTTTTTTCCAGGTGCTCCGATTTCCCCCACAGTCCAAACACATGCACTATAGGTGAATTGAATAAACTAAATTGTCTGTAGTGTATGTGTGTGAATGAGTGTGTATGGATGTTTCCCAGTACTGGGTTGCAGCTGAAGGGACATCCGCTGCGTAAAGCATATGTTGGATAAGTTGGCGGTTCATTCCGCTGTGGTGACCCCTGATGAATAAAGGGACTAAGCCGAAGGAAAATGAATTGATGAATAATTGTGAAATATGATAGGACTTATATATTTAAACTAAATCAAATCAAATAAAAATACAAATAAGCAAAAAATATAATCTGAAATTACATTCCTTCTATATTAATGTAACTTTATAATTGTGACAGAAATAATTTATGCTTTGCAGTGGCACAAACTGAAATTGTACAAATATATATTTATATATATATATATATATATATATATATATATATATATATATATATATATATATATATATTTATATATATATATATATATATATATATATATATATATATATATATATATATATATATATATATATATATATATATATATATAGTAGTAATTTATTTGATTTGTATTTTATCTACACTGTAAAAACATCCCAAAATTGTCCCAACATAAATTGACTAAGTTAACGTAATTATTTTTTACAAATTTAATTGGATTAAACATAAAACAATTAAGTTGTCAACAAAAAAAACCTCAAGAATTGTGCTGATTCAGCTTATTTCAAATAAGTTGTTTAAACAAGCAGCAAAGACACTTTTTTGAGTGTAATATATTGTTTCTTGGAATGTATTTTCATTATAGAGTTCATTACAACATTGCAAGATAATACAAATTAGAAAATGCGACCACATTCTGCACATAATAAAATCTTCATAATAAACTACCAAAAATGCAATACAATTATTACAATGAATAACCATGAATACAAAAGCTCGTGTCAGCTTTGACCACACTGCAATTAAGCAAGTGTCAGTATTTATTAACACTTTTTACCAACCCAGGCTCATTCTGAAAATGTACCTCTATATACATTTCTAAAGAGCGCCAAATACGTGTCAGTTTTTTTTTTTTTTACAGTTTTTGTTTTCGCGAATCCACCAGAGACCGTTGTGTTGGCTTTTTGAGATCTCAGCTTTCTCTTGTGAGTGCCATTTGCGCCTGCTGTTCTCCCGTAAATCCACCAGAGGCCGCTGTCGACTGACTGTTTGAATGACTGACTGACTGACCGATCGACTGACCCATCCTCCTCCTTCCCTAAACCCAACCAATAGTATTTTAAAAAGCACAGATTGACCAACTGCCTAAAGGAACAGCATCATACCGCCCATAGCGTTCGTATTAAAAATGAAATTCAGTCATACATACTTCTGGCTACGTAATTTGCGATCTCCAGAAATTTACTGCCAACTTATCCAGCATATGTTTTATGCAGTGGATGCCCTTTCAGCTGCAACCCATCACTGTGAAACACCCATACACACTTATTCACACACATACACTACGGCCAATTTTAGTTCAATTCAATTATACCACATGACTTTGGACTGTGGGGGAAACTGGAGCACCCGGAGGAAACCCATGCAAACACAGACAGAACATGCAAACTCCACACAGAAATGACTCAGCTGGGACAGCGCTAACCACTGAGCCACTGTGTCACCCCTATTTACATTTTTTATTTTATTTTTAGGTGATTATTAGGTGAGTCTGATGTAGTTCCTATTACATTGTTTTAGTTATATTATGAGCAGGTACAAAGAATCAACAAATTTATATTAACATGAATTGTTTTCAGTAAGACTATATGTAAATGTGGCAATGCTGCATACATTCATTAACAATCAATTCCAGGAATAAGCACAGCCCTGTAAAAGACTTTGTGTTATTAAAGGATGCTTCTTTTGGAAAGTATATTTTTGGGAGCAACTTAGTTCGACCTACTGTCAGGACAGCGTGGGCATCACACAAGCTGACATCCTGACAGGGGGCTGTCGGAAAATGTTACAACAAGCAGAGAAGAGCAGCCTGTTAAAAATGCTCTTTCCTGGGCTAGACGTTAAAAGTGGTCTCTGAAAGAGCTCTCTAAATTGAACATTAAAGCATTCCAGTGGAAAAGAGATATTAGGCTGTGTTGACTCAAAATGCTTTTGCTGCACTCAAGGCATTCTGACTTGTACGAAATACAAAAAATATAACTGATTTAAACATCCCATATTTGTACTTATAAATGTTTAAAGTATGCTTTAACTAAAAATATGAATAATTTCATTAATTACTTTAGTACTTAAATCTCTGCTTGTTCTAAATCTGTTTGAGTTTCTTTGCTATTTTGAACATAAAATATGTAAGATATTTAGAATAACTTTGGACTTGTAGTCACATGACTTCCATAGTATTTGTTTTCTGTGGATGTCAGTGCTACCAGTTAACAAAATGAAATCTATAAAAGAGATTGTATATACAGTACATTGACAGCATATTAAATGCAAGTCTCTGCTGTAATGTTTCAGTTATTTTTTGTGTCAAGTGTCAAATATGGCTGTATACTTACAGGGATAGTACCTGAAGATTATGACTAAGATGTGTTCAAAATAATGAGAATACTTTCATTGCAGAATTGTAAGGCTCTGGCCTGCAATCTTCGATTCTGTCTGTTCCCATGGGATGTGCATTCTTTCATTAAGTGCATGATTTACTGTAATGTAACTAGGTTAATTTTAATTCAGCAATTGATTTAAAAAAAAAATGTAATTATTTAATCAAAAAAAAAAAACAAACTCACATCACTTTTTTAAAAAAGTAAGTCAAATATTATTACTTACTTGTTTAAGTAATTTGCTTCTTACTTAGAAAAGTAATATTATTATGTAACTCGTATTAAGGCTGATTTATACTTCAAGTGCATGCGTATGCTCCGGAACAGCCTTCACATGGTCTCATAGCCCTCGCTGTGGCTGACGCCAACTCTGGCGTGCACCTTTCAAAAAATGTAACTACACGTCACAACGACGCTTAGCACAAGCTCTGTGATTGGTCGGCTTTGTAGCTGTGACCAGTGTGGGCGCGACCGAGAGCCGTGTGAACCCTTTGGAGCGAGGGTTTACAAGTATTGAGTCCCGTGAAGTAGCTCTAGATGGAAATAAGGAAATAAAGTTGTTTTGTTTACCTTATGATTAATGTTGTTGCACGAATGAGCGAGTTTTATCTACTTGTACATTAAGGTAGCATTCAGAAAAAACAAAACACCTGTGAAGAAACACGACACAGAGGAACATAAAAACCTACAGCCAGCTAGTGTTTCAGAGGTGTTATTGCAAAGCAGCACAAACAGTACACTGAAGTATAAATGCACAACTATGTGCAAGGCAGGTGCAATGGGTCACGCCGATCACTCGATGCAGAAGTATAAATCAGTCTTTACTTGTAATGCGTTACCCCCAGCACTGACCACAAAACAATTAAATAGTGTTTACTTAAGCCCTAAATGACTGTTTACCTGATATAGTCCACACAATGGACATTTTGACAAATCTGTGCATTTGCGAAATGACCATAACGAATTGTGACTTAATGGAAAATTTGATCTATGAAGAGTTGGGGTGGCATGGTTGTTCAGTGGGTAGCACTGTCGCCTCACAGCAAGAAGGTCGCTGGTTCGAGTCCTTGTTGGGCCAGTTGGCATTTCTGTGTGGAGTCTGCATGTTCTCCCCACGTTGGCGTGGGTTTCCTCCAGGTGCTCCGGTTTCACCCCCAGTACAAAGACATGCGGTACAGGTGAATTGGAGTAACTAAATTGTCCATAGTGTATGAGTGCATGTGTGAATGTATAGGTATATGGGTGTTTCCCAGTACTGGGTTGCAGTTGAAAGGGCATCCGCTGCGTAAAACATATGCTGGAATGGTTGACGGTTCATTCCTCGGTGGCAACCCCTGATAAATAAGAGACTAAGCTGGAGGAAAATTAATGAATGAAAGAGCTTTGTTACCCTTTAAGTTGTTCTCGTGGGTCACTGAAAATAGAGATGAAATGCATGACGATCCCAGGAAAAACTGTATATCTGGTCACATTGTAGGATATGTTTATGTAACACAACAGGGCTGGATAACGGAGGTGAGGATTCAATTCAAAGTCTTTATTAATAAGAGTAGTCAGGCAAGCAAGGGTCAATCACAGGAGCAAACAGAATCGTCAAGGGCAATCCAAAAGAGTCGTCAAAGAACAGGCAGTAGATTGATTCAGGTGGCTAGCATCAAAAATCAGTAAACAAAACAAATATCAAACACGGCACAGAAAAACAAGACAAGGAAAAACGCTTTGTAATGGTTACAGCAACAACAAAGCTCAGCAGTGTGTGTGTGTGTGTGTGTGTGTGTGTGTGTGTGTGTGTGTGTGTGTGTGTGTGTGTGTGTGTGTGTGTGTGTGTGTGTGTGTGTGTGTGTGTGTGTACGTGTGTGTACGTGTGTGTGTACAAGTGTGGTGTATTTATAGTCCATGTAATCAGTTCATCATGATCCTCCAACTGTGTGAGTGTAATCAATTTAAAACAGGAACAGATGTGTGTGAGGTGCATGACAGGATTTGTAGTTCATGTGGTGGCAGAATTGTAGTGGAAGTGAAAGTGAAGGTTCTTCAGCGATCTGCAGTAGCTAGATCGTTGGTGACTGTAACAGTTAATGTAAATTCATTCATTTTTCTCCAGCTTAGTCCCTTATTTGTTAGGGGTCGCCACAGTGGAATGAACCGCCAACTATTCCAGCATATGTTTTTTTTATGCAGCGGACAACACTGTACTGGGAAATTATGTAAATCGAGTGTTATTTAACAAACTTCTTTTGATGTGAACTTATTTATGATCATACTAAATTACATACAATAATAAATGAATAAAAACCTCTTGCAGATATATTGTGGTTTAAAAGAAAGTCTTTTAAAATTCAAAGGGAATGCTCCATAGCATTTTTTTACTACTATGGATGTCAGTGGCTACCAGCAACATTCATCAAAATATCTTCCTTTGTCTTCAGCATCAAAAGAAAACTCAAAAAGGTTTGGAACCACTTAAGGGTGAGTTAATGGAGCGTAAACGTTCATTTTTGGGTGAACTATCCCTTTAAAGGAGGGAATGAATTAGAGCTCATTCAAAGCTGATTCTTTTCTCCAATGTTGCACATGTGCAGCTGGTCAATTATGGGTTTCATACGGTTGGCTTGCCTTAAGCAACATGTTGTCAATGGATTTGAAGCATCTTGTTTTTATATTTAGTCAACCCAATGTCTCAAGCATTCAAAGCTGCATTTTCCCACACTGTATGAATCTGGTAAAAGTCAGTGTTTACATTTTTCCAAGCTGACCTACAGACACAATGTTGAGATAAAAATGTCTCCATCTTAGTGCTGTAACATAATGAAGATCAGGGAGGCTGGCAGGTTTTTATGGCTGTTCCTGAATGGATTCGCTCTTTGCTTGTGTGTGTGTGTGTGTGTGTGTGTGTGTGTGTGTTTCCCTGCAGGACGAAGGCTCAGTAAAGAGCAAGCCAAATGTCAGGAGTGCAGGGCATCCGTCTGTCATGCTAATACACTCATTTAGCTCATTATCACACCGTCACAGAAGCCATATGAACACAAACACACACCTTACTCGCACACGTGGAGGACTGTTGATATTTGTGAATGTGGTTGTATCTGGTTGTTCGAAACAAAAAGGAAAATAAGCAGTGAACGTGTGTTTTTTTGTGATTATTTGTGTGTCAGGTTTTGCTGACTTGTATAGTTTAAAAAAAGGGATGATGGGCGTAATAAACATGCTGAATCCGTTCATAATGAAATACAGCAAGAGGGCAGAAAATACCATTTGCTCAGTAGTACACAAATAAACAAGTCAATGGAGTGTCCCAAACATGATGAAGAACAAAATAAATATTTGCTTATGTAATGTGTGTTTGATGTTGCTGATTTTGCCTAGTTCATCTGGAAAAGACATGCACATGTGCAGATGCCACCTTAAATCTTTTTCTCACACACACGCATACACACACACGCACGCACGCACGCACGCACGCACGCACGCACGCACGCACGCACGCACGCACACACACACACACACACACACACACACACACACACACACACAATTATAGTGATGTGATGAAGGTGATTTTCCCTGTGCAAATTAATGAATGAATTAAAAAAAGGATTGTCTAATTATGGAAAAGGTACAAGAAAGAATGAGTTAACAATCAATTTCTTTCTTTTTTTTCTTTCCTTAAAATCTGCCTAAAATGCACCCATCACTCTGGAACAGGGTAAATCTGGACTCATCAGACCACATGACTTTCTTCCATTTCTTCCAGTCCAATCTTTATGCTTTCTAGCAAATTGAAGCTTTTTTGTTCAGATTAGCCTCACTGATAAGTGGTTTTCTTAAGGCTACACAGCGATTTAGTTCCAATCCCTCGAGTTCCCTTCACATTGTGCACGAGGAAAATCTTTTACTTTTGATATTAAACATAACCATGAGTACAATTGTTGTTTTTATGATTTATTAAACCAATTTTAATAGCTTCAGCAGTCTCTCTCTCTCTCTCTCTCTCTCTCTCTCTCTCTCTCTCTCTCTCTATATATATATATATATATATATATATATATATATATATATATAAATGTACATATTTAGACATTTTACAGCATGTTTAATGCAAGTCTGCACTTTAATGTTTTAATTAACTTTTCTGAAAATATAATAATTGATTGAAATAATATTCCATTGCCGTTCAGCAGAAAAGATAAATTAATGTAAAACACAATCATTGTTATTTAATTATTTTTCTGATCTGTACCTATTAAAATTTAAATTAAATAAGTGATTGTACTAAATTTTTTTTCATTTTAAATTAAAAGAAATTCCCACAAACCTGTAAATGCTGACAAGGTTGGTGTGAAGAGTTGTGGTAGCATATAAATATTAAAGATGAGTCTTTTAATATATCATCAAATTATTCTTGTTCTAAATATCCTTGACATGTTTTTGGCATATATACAATTGTAACAAAGTGGCATTTTAGCTGATGTAACATTATTCTACTCAGAAAAATGTGTATGCGACGCTTTCTAATGTACAGAAAATTAACCTCAAACTATTATTTATTTTAAAAAGTAGTTAAAATTGATCAAATATTTCCCAGAGATGGGTTGCAGCTGGAAGGGCATCTGCTGCGTAAAACATGTGCTGGATAAGTTGGCGGTTCATTCCGCTGTGGCGACACCATATTAATAAAGGGACTAAGCCGAAAAGAAAATTAATGAATGAATGAAATTGATCAAACAAAAGATGGCAGTGGCATTACATGCATTGGTGAAGTTTTTTTCCTTGCCACTGTCACACTGGCTTGCTTGGTTGGGACTTGTGGAGCTTCGCTTCGGTGGATTTGCACTTTTAGTCGTTGAACTTCCAGCAGTGAAATTTAAACCACACTGAACTAAACTGAACTTCAACTCTGAAAACTGGACTGACACATATTCAATTTACTAGAACTTCTTTGTTAATATATATATTATATAAACAATTATGTTTAGAAGTGCAAATATTTTTGTGCTTTTTCAGTTTATTCCTTTTTGAATTTGATGATGTGTGTGTGTATGTGTATGTGTGTGTTATGTGTGTGTACATGTGTGTGTGTGTCTGTCTAAAAGACAGAGGAAGGAAATGTGTTGAGTTTGATGCATGGTACTCCTCTCAACACTCTTTCACTCATGAATGTATTCATGATGCTGCAAGGTGCTGGTGTGAAGTGTTGGGGCAGGTGTGTGTGTGTGTGTGTGTGTGTGTGTGTGTGTGTGTGTGTGTGTGTGTGTGTGTGTGTGTGTGTGTGTGTGTGTGTGTGTGTGTGTGTGTGTGTGTGTGCGTGTGCGTGTGTGTGCGTGCACATGTGTTGTTGGGAAAAAATGGGTGTGAAAGGGGTGAGAGGCAAGCCATTTGCACAGCACCAAAACAAACAAGCCTTTTGGTCATAAAATGATAACGGCTGCTCCACCTTTTCACCCTCCTAGCATTTATGCATTATGTGAGCTTTGGAAACCACATATACAGATATGGGAAAACATTAAAGAGGCATTCACACAGAATGTTGACCTGTTGAAAAATCTAAATTTCTCTGGGTTTACTACTGTAGGTGCAGTATGTGATTGAGTAAAATGTTGCTATTTGCTTTATTTAAAAAAAAAAAAAAAAACTCCACCCACATAGTGACAGCAGATCAATAAACTCCCTACAGTTTGACAAATATTGCAGCTGTTGGACAACATAATGTACTTTAGAGGCTTTTTATGCAAGAATGTAGTTGTAATGCAGTAGATTGAAATGCCGTTTATTTATAAGGATAGTGCCTATTTTAAATATTTATAATTTATTCAGATTCAGTGCATTGGTGACCATTAGCCAGTCATACTGAGCAGAGCAAAGATTGACAGAGACCGCATAATAAGCCCTTATAGAGGAAAAAAACACAGTGTAATTTCAAACTACAGCTGATCAAATCATTATAAAACTGGTACAGTAGGTGGCATGTTAAGTCGATCTCTCTCTTTTGTATGTTGTAGTGCTGTATTTATACCATAGTAATCTGGTAGTGTTTGCTTTGCTTTGGCTTTTTCAAGGTTAATTATTGTGATATCCCGATTGCAACAGAGAAATACATGTACTGGGAAATCTGTGTAGACTGATAGCATCTCATGCCGTTCTGCCTTATAATCCTAAAAAAATAGCAAAATCACCTGTTTTGTCATCACTTTAGACATTACGCTTGAGCAGTGGTTCTCAACTCCAGTCCTCGGGCCCCCCTGCCCTGCACATTTTGTATGTCTTCCTTACTTAACACACCTGATTCAGATCATCAGCTCATTAACAGCGAGATCCATAAACTGATCCTTATGTGTCAAATAAGAGAGACACAAAATGTGCAGGGCGGGGGGCCCGAGGACTGGAGTTAAGAACCACTGCGCTAGAGAATCATTCAAATGCTAGCTCTAAAGTGACGTTGGGGAAGTTGCAACGAGTTCTGCTGTTCTGACTAGCTGCAGATGTGAATGAATGGCGGAAAAAAGTAGTCCCTTATTTATTCATTCATTTGTGTGTGCATGCATTTGTTCAATGATTTGTTTCCTTTTTATTTATTTGTGTATTTATTTATTAAGAAAATGACATTTGGTCAAAATTAATTTTTTTTTTATTTGTTCTGATTAAAAATAAGGGCTATTCCATTAAATGCTGTCTTAACTCTTTGGAAGTTAATGCATATTTGTTTTAACACATTATTGTGCAATTTAAAAGTAAATAAAAACCTGTCTGAAAGCATGCTTATTATGATCAATTTTTGTTTAAATGCTTTTATTTTAAATTTTTAAAAATCCCATCAGTGTTTTGCATAAGACAAAAAAGAGGTTTTACTCAAACACATAACAATAAATGTTAAAGATAGACCTGAGACTGGGTAATGCATCTGTTTTATGGATGATTAAGCAGAAGCCTGGGCCTGGACTCCAGCAACTTAACTTCCAGCTCTTTTGTCCCACTGGGATGTACAGCAAAGCACATTTGAGTTGAGCAAGCAAAACTCGGCTAAACAGCTAAGCATTTTTTATCCTCGGGAATGACATGAATTGCACGCAGACATGTTTGGTGGGAAGAAAATTGTGTGGTTCATTGATGAAGCATGTGATTATCAATATACTGACTCTGAATGTGCAAAATTGTATATGGTTCCAGTGCTGCTTATCTTACCTGCAGGCGTATACAAGAAAATGCTATTTCTCTTTTTCATAGCTTAAGAAACTTGAAGGTGCTGGAAATGTTTTGAAGCAAGTGTCTTCTAATTTGCTTAGGAGAAATGAACAAATGAGTCAGTAATTTGCAGATAAATAGTCTATGCAGTTTAAGTTAATTACACATCTCAAGTCATGGTATTGTCCATCTGGTCGAGTCAAGTCATAGTTTTAACCAACTAAGTTTGAGATGTTTTTTGATGTCTTGTTATCTTAATTTTATTTCTTTATTTAAATTTTATTTAAATATATATATATGCAGATAAATCTATGATATGGAGTCTAAAATGTAGGTAGAAGTGTCAAGAAGTGCCAGTTCCTCAAATTCTTGAAGTCTTGAAATAAATAGGGTAAAATCACTAATTTTAATGAAATGTTTGTAAATCCAAGAACAGATTGTAATATATCTGTCGAATCTTTAAAAGAAACACCTGAGACTCTTTTAGAGACTCTTTTTTACATTTTACACTGTAATCTCTTTGTTGTGCTTTAGATAACAATGAAATAATAATACTAATAATTACTATTTATTTATTTTATAATGATATAATAATTATAATAATAATCTATTTCTCCATAATTTACATTCTATTGTTATAATTATTATGGTGGCCACCGCGGCACAGTGGCTCAGTAGTTAGCACTGTTGTCTTATAGCAAGAAGGTCGCTGATTCGAGTCTCGGCTGAGCCAGGAGGCATTTCTGTGTGGAGTTTGCATGTTCTCCCCGTTTTTGCGTGGGTTTCCTCTGGGTCCTCCAGTTTCCCCAACATTCTAAAGACATGCGCTATAGGTGAATTGAATAAACTAAATTGCCCATAATGTATGAGTGTGTGTGCGCAAATTAATGTGTATGGGTGTTTCCTAGAACTGGGTTGAAGCTGAAAAGGCATCCGCTGTTTAAAACATATGCTGGAATAGTTGGTGGTTCATTCAGCTGTGCAACCACTGAAATAGAGACTAAGCCAAAGGAAAATGAATGAATGAATGAATGAATGAATGAATGAATGAATGAATAAATGAACGACTGTTATTAGTATTATTTTATTTTGTCATCGTTGTTACTATTTCAAGGTCATGAGTGGTTGTTTAAGCTTTTCAATGCATATCATACTGTGTATGACTCTGTATGTGACATTTTAAATTTTTATAATAATAATAATAATAATAATAATAATAAACTATAATATTAATAATATTAATGTTTTAGTTGTATATTTATATATATTTTTTTTTGGTACTTGGACAATTCATGTAGTTTACAATGTATGTACTCTTGCTATTCATAGGCTCTTCAAATAACGTCTACTGAGGCTTGGAAGACTTTTGGCTCGTTTGTTGGCTGTTTTGCCATGAACACAAATCCACTTTCCATAAACTTTTGACAGATGGGGATTCAGAGTCATACTGATACAATAAAACTGCTGCCACAGTGTTCATAGCCTCCTCAATATTCAGAATATGGGCCTTTCATTTCCATCATGCACTGTAAGCTGTAGACCAATCACAACAGACCAGACCAATCAAACATCTGACCAATCAGAGCAGGGTAGACACTTAAAAACAAGAGGGTTAAGAGAGACTAGGTGAACTATTGCAGATATTATGAGAATGGAGCGGATGCTGCAAATGTGTTAATACAGTTGAAGTCAGAATTATTAGCCCCGCTTTGAATTTGTTTTGCTTTTTTAAATATATCCCAAATGATGTTTAACAGAGCAAGGAAATTTTCACAGTATGTCTGATAATATTTTTTCTTCTGGAGAAAGTCTTATTTGTTTTATTTTGGCTAGAATAAAAGCAGTTTTTAATTTTTTAAACACCATTTTAAGGTCAAAATTATTAGCCCCTTTAAGCTGTATATTTTTTCGATAGTCTACAGAATAAACCATCGTTATACAATAACTTGCCTAATTACCCTAACCTGCCTAGTTAACCTAATTAACCTAGTTAATCCTTTAAATGTCACTTTAAGCTGTATAGAAGTGTCTTGAAAAATATTTATTCAAATATTATTTACTGTCATCATGGTAAAGATAAAATAAATCAGTTATTAGAAATGAGATATTAAAACTATTGTGTTTAGAAATGTGTTGAAAAAATATTCTCTCTGTTAAACAGAAATTGTGGAAAAAATAAACAGGGGGGCTAATAATTCAGGGAGGCTAATAATTCTGACTTCAACAGTATGTATAAGAAATTGTAATTGTTTTTGACCTTGAGTGGACTCCAAAACAATTAAATTAATTACTTTTAATTAACTTTTAGCGTTAATATAAGACTTGTTTGTAAAGAAAATTTACATTAATTAAAAAAAAGATAACAAAACAACAACAACATAAGTTAATATAGAGCCTCCAACAACCCCATTAGAGTTCATATATAACCGCAGAGTCCATCCCTCCACATCACATTACCTGCTCACAAAGTGTCTCATATTTTATAGAGCTGAAATGGTTCTGTTATTCCAAAAGACACATCCAAGGGCATGAGTTCCAGTGTGTCTAATCCATTGTGCTCTTATATGAGGTTGCTGAAATATCCGTTTTGCAGCAATAAACTATGACTTGCGATGAATTTTGATCAGCCGAACCCCAGAATTTCAAGTATGATGTATGAAAATCAGTATCGTACAGACTGCTGGAGCAAGATGCAGTGTTGATCCGAACATTGGAACAATTTCTCTGATGTGATCAGACACAAAGATCATAATATGACACTTGAGATTAAAATGTGTCGTTCTGAATTCATTCTAGAAAATCAGATAAGGAAGGTAATTAAGATAAGAAACCGTATCACATTTTCAGTGGAGACATATGAGACCTGTGAATGTGATTCATTATAGGCCTGTTGTTCATTGCTATTTTACAGGACAAGTCTTTACAAACTACTTGTAAAGCATTTATTAATTATAAGTGGCATTCTTTTCTTACTTAATGTTTTAGAACTCATTAAAATCAAAAGTTTTATCTGTTTTATTTAATAGAGCTAATGACTAATAAACTTTGTATTTTTTTTCACATTTTTTTTTAGCTATTTTTCACTGTTGATGTTAGTGCGTTAACTAATGTTTTTGGTCACACTATTTTAAGGTATTCTAATTCCCCCTAGACTAATGTTGTTTAAAGAAGAATTTGTGATATATTTCAATACATTAAGAGTGACAAAAAGTCAAAAAGCAAGATATTTTTATACTTCATTAGAGAGTTTTGGTTTCATATTTTGAGAACTTCAACTCCTCTGCTACTTATTTTTCTTTTTTCATTTAGTTAATTTGTTAAATTTTGTTGTTATATTTATTTATATATGATATTATTATTATTATTATTATTATTATTATTATTATTATTATTAATGAGGATGGAAACATTGTGAATGTAAATTGATTGTTATCTCAGTCTTTTGTGTAATTTTAAAAAGTATTAATGCCTAAACATAGTTAATAAAAAAAAGGTATTCTTACTATTTAACCATTAACTGGGATTTTAAGCTCAACAAACTACAAATTTTCTGCTTATTAATAGTTATGTAATAGTTGGGTTTTGGTATTGGGTAGGATTGTTGAGCTGTATAATAAAATCACACATTATAAGTACAAAACAGTCAATATTTTAAGAATAATCAGGTAATAAGCCAGTAAATAGAGGGAATGGTACTTAAAATAAAGTGTGACAACATTTGTTTACTCATTTATATAACATAAAGCAATAAACAAAACTGTGGAGTTATTTAAATGATTATATTTGTTAAAATAACCCTTTTCATCCCTCATCAATAATAATGAAGTGACACTGTATATCGTGATGAAAGTTTTAGCAATGATCACAACAAGAACATTCGATAACGTCACATGAGTAAATGTAAATTGTTTGTATACTTTATTGTCCCCTAAGGGGGAATTTTTTTGTGGACTCATGAGTATTTCAGCATAGCCTGATACATTCATTCATTCATTCATTTTCCTTCCCTTATTTATCAGGGGTTGCCACAGCAGAATGAACCGCCAACTTTTCCAGCATTTGTTTTACACAACGAATGCCCTTCCAGCTCTAACCCAGTACATTCACACACACACACTCATACACTACTGCCAATTTTGCTTACCTAATTCCCCTATAGTGCATGTCTTTGGACTGCTGGGGAAACCAGAGCCCCCGGAGGAAACCCACACGGAGCGAACAAGGAGAGATCATGCAAACTCCACACAGAAATGCCAACTGGCCCAGCCGGGACTCGAACCAGTGACCTTCTTGCTGTGAGGCGACAGCGCTAACCACTGAGCCACCAGCCCTTGCCTGATACAGTAAAGAAATAAAACATACACATAAAACACTCACATAGACATACGCATTACTGATTAGTGTTCAACAGTCTGATTGACACTGGAAATTTTTTTTTTTGAGCCTATTCCGCTTGCATGAAGGGATTCTGTATCCTCTGCAAGAGGGTAGGAGATCATAACATGGGAAGAGTACATGAGATGGATTGCTTAGAATTATTTTCTTTGTGTAATACATATTAGTGTAATAAACACTAATACAGTGTTTATGTGCATATAAGTGATCTTATTGTTTGTTTTTTAAGTCAATGTGATATAATAAAACTAACAAATTGATTCTTCTTCATTTTTTCTTCAGGATAACGTTCTGTCATCTGCCCTTCCAAAGCAAATGGTTGTACATCGGCTCGGAACGAGGAAACATCCACATCGTGAATGTGGAGTCCTTTACCCTCTCAGGATACACCATCATGTGGAACAAAGCCATTGAACTGTGAGTCCTGAAATCTGATTCGCAATATATCATACATGTCACATCTGTCATTGTTCCTGTAGCCTTGTTATGTTTCATTTGCGACTAAGCGATCATTTCGATCAAATGCCGCTTTAAATTGTCAATTCACCTGCTCTCCCTCCATCGCTCTCCTCCTGAGATACTCTGCGTTCTTCAATTATTCATTCTAACATTTTGTCAGCAGTTTTGTTTCCCTCCCTGACCCGTTGAAAAGACTGCAGTTCCTTTGAGACCCAGACACACACACACCCACGCGCACACACACACACACGCATACATTTACAGGTGTCAGATTGGATCAGTTGGAATAGACAGATGTCCTGCTTTAGTGCGCACATAAACACTTACAGACAGACACGCTTTGCCCCTTGCGACCGGAAGGGCAATTGCTGAAAGAGCCGCTCCACCCTTTGCTGTTTTACCTGTAGTGACAGACTAAAGGGGCAAGTCAACGTGACTTTAGCCTCATGTCATTGAGCAGGTCTCACATATAAACCCCAACACATACAGTGGCATGACATTAGCATAATTCTGATTCAGTGCAATGTCCTTGCAATCAAATATTATTATTGGTCAATAATTTGAATAAATGTAAAAAAAGTGATTATAAGGTGACTCAGGGATTAAGGCCTGAATCTCAAACAAATATTTTTAAAAGAAGAAAAAGGGCTATTTTTGCAGTTTTCAATCTTTGCAACGTGTCTAAGTACAATTTAACACATTTAACATTTTTAGCAAAACCCATGAATGAAATTATTGAATCATTCATTCATTCATTCATTTTCTTTTCGGCTTAGTTCCTTTATTAATCTGGGGTCGCCACAGCGGAACGAACCGCCAACTTATCCAGCACATGTTCTACGCAGCGAATGCCCTTCCAGCTGCAACCCATTACTGGGAAACAGCCATACACACTCATTCACACACATACACTTTGGACAATTTAGCTTACCTAATTCACAGCATGTCTTTGGACTTGTGGGGGAAACCGGAGCACTCGGAGGAAACCCACGCAAACGCGGGGAGAACATGCAAACTCCACACAGAAATGCCAACTGACCCAGCTGAGGCTCGAACCAGCGACCTTCTTGCTGTGAGGCGACAGCACTACCTACTGTGCCACCGCGTTTCCCCATTATTGAATAAATATGTAAAATAAATAATATATATTATAAAATAACTTAAAAAAATAATAATTAAGTCTCTCTGTGCTCAACAAGGCTAGAAAAATGATTTAAATTTAGAATGACTTTTTTCTACAGTATGTAAATATATTTTAAGATGTAATTTATTCCCATCATTCATAGCTGAATTTCAACATCATTACTCCAGTATTCAGTGACCCATGATCCGGAAGTAATTCTGCTAAATTGGAGCTCAAGAAACTACTTTCTTATAATTATCATTTCAGAAAACAGTGTTGCTGCTTAATGCTTTTATAGTTTATCTCGTTAAATGCTTGTCAATCAGAGAGATATGAAATTATTTAAAGAGACAATAAAGAGTACAATTATGAATTCTAGCACCAAAAACTATCATGCAAAAATGTAAGTTATGTACATAAAAATATTTTTAAGTAAATAAATACAGTTTATTTATTTATTCATATATATATATGAACGGGGGTACCACGCATTTTGGGGGCCCCCAGAGATATTATTAGGGGCCCACGATCGTCACCCCTCCTGCTCCCCTCTTCACTTTCGTCCGTGACCCTCTGCCCCATTCTAACCCCATGTTAGTCAGCGGTGCCCCTGTACTGTCCAAATAACACATTGATTGAAAGACTGGCACAAAGTGAATATAAAGTGTCATTTTGAAATGACAGAAAAACACATACCATGGTATATACCACATAAGACAAACTAATTAAATGAAAAAGAAATTTCTCCCGATTAAAATCAACTTGCAAATCAGCCAGCAGTGTGTCAGTAACATCATCTTATTTTTTTGGAAATTGCATGGCTTAACGTTACATACCTGTTAAGTTTCATGCCAGTAATATGGTTTGCACTGTAATGCAGTGATCTATTGCGTGTGTGTGTGTGCATTGAAGAGCTGCCGACAGGTCGGGAACACCATTGCTGTATTTCAGCATCTGATCTGACAGCAGACACTGAATTAGGAGAGCGTTTTTCTCTCGCGCTTGAACCGCATCTGACAGGTGTGTAACGGCTTTAACACACGTCTTTCAAAATCAAAGTTGTGGGTCACAAAAACACTCCGTAAGCCACTCAAAACGGTATTGTCAACCATATTCGGATCAAGATTTACCAGTTGTAAACACTGTAAACGGAAGTTTTAAGCATCCTACCGGAAGATGCTTGTCGCTGTGGCGCCCTCCATGCAGCAACAAAGAAAAAGGTCTACTGTATAAAACAGTTCTGTCTGGTTCTCCAATGTGATTGGCTGATAGCCATGCAATATTCTGCAACTAACAGCACTTGTGCAGCCTCTTCACCCTTGTATATTACTCTGCTCACATAGAGTCCCACTCACTACATTTTGACAAATGTATATTTTGACATATATATTTTTTTCTTTCTCTTTTAAAGGTTAAATTGATAAAAAATTGTATAACGTTATAAAAAAGTCTATTTTAAACTATTTTGAAGTATGTTTATTTGTAATGCGAATACTATTATACGTTAAAAATGGTTGTGCATAATGTTTCCATCTAGAGCTAAATATTATATTTATGGCTATTCAAAACCATGCGGATATGTCAAGTGTAAAAAAATCTCCTTCTTTAAACACACATTCAAAATGTTGTTCACAGTAGTAGCTTCACCACAGCAGCTAACCAAGATGGTGTGTGCCTGCTGGAGAGGCAGAAATCTGGCATGCCACTCTGCTGCAGGGCTGATAACATGGTGGTGGGTGATGTGGGCCTGATGCCAGGCATTAAGAAAAACAGTGTGTGTTGCTGCAGGTGTCAGTAGCGGTGAGTTGTTTTAGAGTACGGGGGCACTTGACTGTGTGGGATTAAAGGTGGGCTTAATGGAGTGGCCTGATGCCACATTGATGATGTAAGATGTGCAGTTTTTTTTAAAGCTCTTTACTACTCAAGCAAGACACAAAGAATCACCACGTGCCCTCCGGACAAGCAGATTGTCTTTGCGTGTCTGTTTGTGTCATAAATCCAGATCTCAGCCAACATGGACAGTGATGTATGGATCTCTCCTTGACCAAGGTTGAGCTGACAACAGTGGGTTTTGAGGCATGCTGGGATTGCGTACTGTTGTTACACTCATTAAAACAGTATAAAAATGGTACTTTATGATGTTTATGGAAGGTTTTCTGAAAAAATAGTTGATTTTGTTCTTCTTAATACTTCTCGGGAGATAATGGATCACTTGTTCAGGGGTGCGTTTCCCAAAACCATCGCGCAGCCAACTAAGGTCGCAAGTTCCGTCGTTACAAACATAGTTAATTGATTTGCTGTTTCCCAAATCCATGGCTCAAACGAACATTCGCAAACTGCGTCGCAAACTTAAGCACTTGAAACGACACCTCTGGAGCTGTAGTTAGAAGCATTTCCTGGCTGTGTTCTATTCCCACTTATCCCCCCTATGCCCTATTCATTAAGAACATTCTAACATTCAAAGTTGGAATTATTAAAAATAAAAAAGCATTAAGTTAATGTCTCTTAGGTGTAATTTGCTTTCAAAGTATTTTTACAGTTCAGTTTTAGTGATCTTCATGTTTACAACCCTTCGCAGTGCACTTTGAAAACATTGATATCATTTTGAACACAGCCTCATGACGAAAGCTATAGGTATATTTAAAAACGGAAATTATGTTACGTTTCCAAAGCTTGTGAAAATAAAAAACATAGCATACGTTAATTCTTTTATTTTATTGTGGGTTATTCATTAAGTTTCTCTGCTGTATATGACATGGGTCTGTTGGTTAGAACTTTCTGCTGTGGTTTGCATGTGTCAAATTTTAATTTTTTTTTTAAATAACTAAACAATATCCTAAATAATAATAATAAAAATAATAATAATCATCATCATCATTAATATTATTCTTAAAGTAAATATATTTATAATAAACCGCCTCATTATTTATTTATTTATTTATATGATTTATATTTGATATTAGAATAGTGTTAGCTTTTGTAAGTGATTTTATGTTATAGAATAGAATATGTAATGTTCAACTTCTCAATAATATTAGTAAAGCAAACATTGACCCTATATGTGCCATTTACATTTATTTTATTTAATATGGAAAGCAAATGCATGTTTTTACCAAAACTAATATTGGATTTTATTTTAAATGCGTGTTTGTGTAAAACAATATAATTTGCACAAAGAAATGATGGGGTTGTTCTTTAAAGAAGTTACTCCACCCCGTTTAAAGCATCATTATGGGCGTTTTACGTTATAACTAACGTGGTTCAAGCGATGGATCTGCGACAGAGAAACTATGGGTTTTGGGAAACACTCGTCACTACATCGTTCTTTTGCCAAACGATGCATCGCACTATGATAGTTCAGCCGTGAGTTACGTCGTTGTTTGGGAAACGCACCCCTGCATGAGTTAGTATTACAATTTGTGATTTTGGACAACTGATATACAGTATGCACAGTGTTTCACAAACAAAACAGAAATGGCTAAACAATACATTAAAGTAACTTTTTTTACTTTCTAAGCAAATATGAGTAAATATGAGCAAATATAAGCAAATATAAGCAAATATGAGCAAATATGAGCAAATATAAGTTTTTAGAAGCTTCTTCATAAAATACTAAGTATTCTAATACTAAAAAGTAATTAGAATTGTAGGCCTCAGTTAAAAACCATTAAAGCAATGTAGTTAGCTTAGTTTTTTTTATTATCATTTTTTATTTAAATTTTTTTTTTCCGTGTTCATGGGAGATGTTCAGTGGGAACTACATGACATTATGTGATCAAAATGAGAAATTGCAAGGAAAAATAATAAAATAAAATAATAAAAAAATTAAACGTGTAGTATGTCAGTTTGACACCCAGTGGTTGAACTAGGTTTTGCATTCCTTGATCAAAACAAACACAAGCGCAGGTTACCAGATTGAGGACCAAAAGGAGCGATTCTCACTATCGAGCCTAAAGGCTGATTTAAATCGTGTTCTAAATAAAAGCAATGGCACGCAATAGAAGCAATATTCTCTATATTAAAAGGAGTTTTTGTTGTAACCAACACCTCGAATTGATAAGCTTGCAGCTGAACAACAGAAAACTTTGACAGTGGTCACCTCAGGTACACCTCATGTGCTTTATTCAGTGTTAAATGCTAACAATGTGAGTTTGAATGTCATTTTACATGACATTTATTGCCATACTACTGAAAGCAGCAGCAGACAGTTCACCTCAGATCTTGAAAATAAAATAAATTGAAATTGTTTGAAATTGAACTTTAGGACTGTGACTGAAATCCAAACAAATATCAGTGATTCAGCATCTACATTTAATAATGTTAAAGAGGTTTAATATGTATGAGTTAGGTTATAAACCTTACCATTTCATGCTTCTGAATGGCTGTATTTAAATTTCTGTTGTGTTTTGTCTGATGCAGACAGCCAAATTGCTTATCACTGCAAATCTCATCATGTAATGTGTTGTTAGGACACAGGGTTACAATGTAACCTGCTCATCTAATGTTTACGCTTGTAATATTCATAGTATTTGCTAATTAATAACCTCATGTGAAGCTCTGAATCTGCGTCTCATTTCGGAGTCTGCTACTGTCCACTGAAGGTTGCATTTTGGTCACAAGCGCATGCTTTGTGAGCCTTTATGAATGAATGAATGAATGAATGAATGAAACATGCTGTTTTCCATCAAGGCAACCCAGGGTGCTAAAATATAATTTGCTAAACTGGCATTGGGCAGGTTAAAAGAACTAAAACAAAGACAGACATTCCAGCACGTAATGCACATTTTCAAAGCAGAATATCTGACTTCAGTGTTGTTTTTCAGATAAACAAGAATGTTCACTTAGCATGTTTCTTAAATATCTGAAAACATATTGTGATATTTTTTATGCTTTAGAAGAGTCAAAAACTTACATACAGCACCTTTTACATGTTTGACAAATACAAGCATAACATCAACTAACATGATTTAGTCCCCATGAGGGAAACAGCTCAAAGAATAACAAAATAAAGTATATTGAAAATCTAAAAATGCAGATCATGTGAGAGTTGGGTTAAAGTTGGGGTAAGGGGATAGAATATATAGTTTGTAGAGTATAAAAATCAATACATGTATGGGAAGTCCCTGTTAAGATAGCTGAATGTGTGTGCGCTTGTGTGTGTCTGTCTGTTTAGGTGTAAAGGTGAAAAGATAAAAATGATTGAAAACCATTAGTAATGTGTAAAAAATAAGAGTAAAAAAACTTGTCAAAAAGAGGAGATGTTGTAGAATGAGGTATGAAAAAGAAAGAATAATAATCATAATAATATTCAAAATAATAATAATTCTATGAATCGTCCATTTCAGAGACTGTTTTTACCTCAGCTGTTGCTATTTAAAACAAATGGAAGCTTAAAATGTGAGCAAACTGCATCCAGGTTTACACATGTGCATGTGCACAGCTGCCAGGGATGGAAGTAGATGCTGTGCCATGTTTCTCTTTCCCTGTGGTTTTTCCTAATGATAGGAAATTGAACTTCAAGTCAACATGCGTTCCTCACAATCAGAACGAAATCACGAGAACAGGAGGTGCATGCTTTTAGTGTCATCGTTATTTTTGGACCTCCGAAAGGATTTGGGTGAGAAGGTGTGTGTAGGTGAATGGGGTGAAATTATGTAATCATAAGGTGTCTTGAGTGAATGAGACACAGAGCGGAGTGGCAGAATGAGATTTTTGCCCATCCTATTCTTGTTGCCATGGTGATCAGCTCTCTAAATCCAGCCTGCTCCTCCTAAAGTCAAGGCTGAGAGAGAGAGAGAGAGAGAGAGAGAGAGAGAGAGAGAGAGAGAGAGAGAGAGAGAGAGAGAGAGAGAGAGAGAGAGAGAGAGAGAGCGGAGGAAACTGGGGGAACGTAAATTAGGAATCTGGAGGTCTAAGGAACAATCCATCTGTCTCTCAACACAATCACCACCTTGACCTCTGTGTGTCAGTGCTGCCCTTCTCTTCTTGACTGTCTTTTTCCGTTTCTCTCACTCGGTGCTTTAACTAAACACACACATAACCATGTGCAACATGCAAACGGGGCCTAATTTGTGCTGAATATAGTCACTGACCTGATGAACTGAGTTTGGTTACTGTGCTGGGTGAGTGTAGGGTCATTTCTCAGTGGATTATTGTACATTAAATTCATTCATGGATGCTGGAGATAAAATGTTGTTGTTGTTTTTTCTTCTCAACTCTATTACTGTGCATTTTCTTACATTAGAGATTGATGTATTATACAATGCTTATAAATGAAGGCTTTTAAATATAAAAATGACAGGTTACTAATATCTATTCATGTGCTGAAATTTTTATGTTAATTATAATGGAAATAATTTTTTTTGTTATTCATTATTTTTATGTTTTTCTAAAATATTTCCTGTATATATACAGTTGAAGTCAGAATTATTAGCCCTCCTGAATTATTAGCCCCCCTGTTTATTTTTTTCCTCAATTTCTGTTTAATGGAGAGACGATTTTTTCAACACATTTCTAATCATAATAGTTTTAATAACTCATTTCTAATAATTGATTTATTTTAGCTTTGCTTTGCTAAAAGTTATTTTATAATGATGGTTTGTTCTTGTTGACTATCGAAAAGAAAAAAAGCTTAAAGGAACTAATAATTTTGACCTTAAAATTAAAAACTGCTTTTATTCTAACCAAAATAAAACAAATAAGACTTTCTCCAGAAGAAAAAATATTATCAGACATACTGTGAAAATTTCCTTGCTCTGTTAAACATCATTTGGGAATAAATAAAAAAGAAAAGAAAAAACAGGTGGCTAATAATTCTGACTTTAACTGTATATTATGCATATCATACAATCAATTCAGTTGATTTTCTATGTGCTTTTAATGTTTTTATATTTGAAATCAAATGATAAATAATTATCATCATATATTTATTGCTGATTTCCAGTACATGGCTGATATTACACTACATTACACAAATTTTAAATAAATACTGTACATTGTTACTTTCAAACTGATTTTAACTCAAATTAAGTGTTTTAGAATGCTACAATTGGATCATCTTTAAATGCGACAAATTTTGCCATGGCAAATTGTGGCCAAAAACTAAAAATCATCATTATAAATAAAATAATTTAAAACATTTGATTCATTTTGAGAATGGCTAGGGATTGTGTTTTTAAAGAAATTAATAAGTGAAAGCTAATTAACGAAACAGTTCATCGAAAAATGAATTTTATTAGTATACTCTATTGGTATACTTTAGTATGCTAATATACTTTACTTAGTATACTCAGTATACTATTCATTCATTTTCTTTTCAGCTTAGTCCCTTTATAAATCAAGGGTTGCGGAATGAACCGCCGACTTATCCAGCACACATTTTACGCAGCGGATGCCCTTCCAGCCCTTCCAGCTGCAACCCATCTCTGGGAAACATCCATACACACTCATTCACACTTATACTCTATGGACCTGTACCGCATGTCTTTGGGGAAAACCGGAGCACCCGGAGAAAACCCACGCAAACGCAGGGAGAACATGCAAACTCCACACAGAAACGGCAACTGACCCAGCCGAGGCTCAAACCAGCGACCTTCTTGCTGTGAGACGACAGCACTACCTACTGCGCCACTGCGTCGCCCCTTAGTATACTAGTATACTTTTATAAGTATATTAGTATACTCCGACTCAAGCCATGACATGACAATACATGAAGATTGTTAGCTGATTTTTAGATGGTTCTTGTTGATTCATACTGTAGAGCAGGGGGGCTCAACCCTATTCTTGGCGATCGACCTTCCTGCAGTTTTCAGTTGCAGCCCTTATCAAACACACCTGCCTGTAATTATCAAGTGCTCCTCGCGTTCTAAATAATTGGTTCAGGTGTGTTTGATCAGGGTTGGAGCTGAAATCAGCTGGAAGGTCGATCTCTAGGAACAGGGTTGAGCACCCCTGCTGTAGAGTAAGTCCAATGTTGTTTTGCCTGTAATATACTTTTGTACATGGAGATAGATATGAGGCACAACTAGGGCTGCACAATATATAATTACAGCATCGATATCGCTATGTGCATGTCTGCAATAGTCACATTGCAGAATATGCAATGTTGAGTTTATATGCTAAGCATAATAATAATAATTGGCCAAAATGTGTGTAGTTTAACCATAATAAAAGTTTATCATTTGCATGTGTTTTTAAAACTGTGACTGCATCAGGCACAAGAAATTGTTCCTTTTGCAAGTTTAATATAGAATTAATTCAATTAAATATTTACAATGTAGATTGTACGGTGTGTGCGTGTTTTTTTGTTGTTGTTTTTTTACATAGGATTTATTTTCCGTACCTGAATACTGTTTGGCTTTTTAGAAAACCATAAAACACTGTAAATGTTTTTTTCTTTGCTTGGTTGTATTTATCTATTTTTTAAATGATGTTTTATGCATGATTTACACCCAGAATAATGCCAAATCAGTCAAAATTAATTAATTTTTTAGAGCTATTCAAGATATCTGGTGAAATTAAATTCCTATCGCAATATATATTGCAGAAAAACTAAATATCGCAATGTCTTATTTTTCCAATATCGTGCAGCCCTAGACACAACCCTGTTAATTTTCAAATCACACAAATCAAAGAGCTTTGAGTTCTGTATGTAGCATTTAAAAAAAAAAAAGAAGCACACAAAATGAAAAGGAACAAAGTTGCTTGTGTTTTACTGCCTCTAGTGTTAATTTCAGTAAGAAACCACAGAGAAAAACATGAACATACGTTAAGTACGTATTTGCAGTTTTGCAGACATAGACAAAGTCACGTATTACCAATAAGCTGGGTTGTTTTTATTCCCCTCGTGCCTGCCAGTCACATTTCAGACACCCAGTAAACACTGTAGGAGAAAGAGGCAGATCAGAAGCCCTGTCTGTCGAACCTCCATCACCGTAACAGACGTCTATGGCTCTGTCTCTCCTCATCATGCCACAGCTCAACAGAATGAAGCTGAAGGGGAGAGAAGGACCCCTGTCTATGCCACGGCTGTCACCACTATAGGCGTCTAAGGCTTTGCCCGAGAGCCGTCAACAGCACAGTTGGCCTGCTGGGTAGTCAGAGTGTACAAAGGAATAAACTCCTGCCAGTACAATCAATGCCTTATGGGCGTCCTCAGCGATGCTATAGCTGAAGTAGCACCTATTGATGGCAAGACACTTTGTTTTGTAATGTACAGTATAGAACAGGGCTGTCACATTGTCAAAATTAAGTTTTGAGTGCTGGAACAGAGAAAATGTACTCTTGTGCAGGGGCCATTAACAATTACATAATAAATATTATTATTAATTATACTAGCTGATGAATTATATTGCATATTGATTGGTTTAGTTTAGTTTAGTTTTTTTTCTTGATTATGATCTTGAGTGTGTTTTGTTCTGGTTTAGGCCTGACATGGTGTTACAGTGACCAGTGATCCAGCTTGTGCAGATCGCTAAAGAACGATCAACATCTGCCACTTTAAAGAACTACATATCTAGTCATGCACCGCTCACACGCACCTGTTCCTCATTCGCTTTATTACACACACACGGCTGGGAGCTGCTCATGAACTGATTAGATGGACACTTCAGTGTTGTTTCAGTCTTCAGTCTTGTTTAACTGTTTGAGACATTACTGCGCGTTTCCTTTGCATTACCTTTCCGTTTTTGACCCTTTCTTTGTTTTGTTTGTTGATTTACGTTGTCTGCTGCCTGCCTTTTGACCATCCACCTGTTGTATGACCACAACTCTGGATTTGCCTGTTTACATCTGTTTGCCCTTGTGTTGACCGTTGCTCGCCTGACCATTCTATGTTGAATAAACTCTGCATTTGGATCCTCAATTCCATTTTCAGTGTCCATCACATAACACATGGATAGATAAATAGTAAACAGTAGCAGAGTCCATTTCTTATTGCTCTCAACTAAGTAGAATAGTGTCAGAGTAAATCTGAAGTTCCTCTAAACAGAGTAAAAACTGAGTAAAATAGTGGCAGAGTTAGTTTGCTGTTCCTCTCAACATAGTTAAAAAGCTAGCAGTCAAACTCTTGTAGCTCTCAACAGAGTAAAATAATATGAGAGTAGATTTCAAAAATACACAAAAAAGAGTCAAATACACTGTAAAAAATGCAGGGTTCCACAATTCATTCATGTTGTCCCAACACAAATTGATTAAGTTAACTTAACACTTTTAACAAATTTATGTGGATTGAACATAAAACAATTAAGTTGTCCCAAGAATTGTGTTGTTTCAGCTTATTTTATATAAGTAGTTTGAACGAAAAAAAAAATATTTTTTTTTGAGTGTATTACATGAAGGAGTAAAATATTAACACTACATTGAGTACAATTAACTCTGGAATAAAAACTCTGTCAAAAGAGTCAGTTTTATCGTTTCTAGAGAGAAAGCAATTGTTATCTTTTTTAGAGTAAACATTTGTTCAATTTGAGCAAATATTACTCAGGAACATGTACTGTGACAAAAAAACTGCCTGCAGATGGCGGCAAATTTTTAGAGTCATTCATTCATTTCTTTTCGGCTTGGTCCCTTTATTAATCCGGGTTCACCACAGCAGAATGAACTGCCAACTTATCCAGCATGTTTTACGCAGCGGATGCCCTTCCAGCCGCAACCCATCACTGTGAGAGGTATTGGTAAGGGGGCGGGTTTAGGTGTCGACGTTCCTGAGAGTGTCTATCAGTGCATGTGCACTCGGTCTGCAGCCAGACTCTTCTCAATTCGTTTGGCAATGAAGCAAGTATGTGTCTTTACGAACGGATCATTGACTCAAATGATTCATTGAAACACCACTCTGAGATATGCATGTTTCTGCTTTAGCTTTTTTTTTTTGGAACTATTTTAGATGGCTGAACTGAGCCACAACACAGAGCAATATGCTTAAAATGTAAATCTTGTGATACTGTTCTTTTGTTGTTGTTGTTGTTGTTGTTGTTGTTAAACTGTTCAATTAATTTCCAATCATTGAATAAATGTGAGAAGCTGTACACTCTTGCTTGTGTGATACTACAGTTATATAGTTATGTTGCATGAATATAAAACAACAATTTTACAAGGAACTTTTGCTTCCATATTATAAGTTATAAGGTCAGTGTAATATTCTTGCAATGAATGTTTGGGGACTGGATGTGCATCTTGCTTGCTTATTAAAACAAACATATAATAAAGTAGTATTACAGCTTATAGAGCACATTACTATATGAGATATTATAGCATTTATTATATCACACCTTTA
Organism: Danio kyathit; assembly: GCA_903798195.1. Lineage (NCBI taxonomy): Eukaryota > Metazoa > Chordata > Actinopteri > Cypriniformes > Danionidae > Danio > Danio kyathit. The sequence goes on along the minus strand of LR812538.1, from coordinate 35,964,724 downwards.
CTTTTAGTCATCCTAAGCTGTCTGTTGCATCTCAAACACTTTATTTAATGTTCAAAATAATTATTTATTTATTTATTTTTGTATTATTATTCAAATCATCTCTCTGGCTGGTTTAGATGCATTTGTGGGCCATATGTTTGTCAATTGTGGTATAGATAGAAGGGAACTGTAACTAAGTTCATATCAGCGGATATCCTACGTTTTTATTCTTTCCGTATTTATAAGGATGAAATATTTTGCTCTGTCTGATCCATTGGGTGTTTTTTAACCAAAGTAATGAGGGTGTATTATTCATTGGCTGTAAGTGAGTGGGCAGTAGTGGTCTTGTAAAATTTCGCGCTTACACCATTGTGTCCCGGGGAGATCTCAAAGCTTCTTTATGTATTTAATGAAATTTTAGCTGTGAATAATCCTGGGGTTGAAACTGACTGTCTGAATGTCATCGGAGACATATATTTCATATTTCAAAAGGCCTAATGGAGTACGTTTCTGGATGGAAATGTTCAGATAAGGTTGGTTTCGGTTGGACAGCATCAAATTCAAGATGCTGCTATAGGAGCCTGTCAAGGATTATTCTATGCATTATGCAAAATAGACTGTCGTTCTGAACAGCTTTGAATGGCAAAAATCCCACTCTTGGATTTTGTAATGTATTGTTAAACAGGAAAAGACCATTTCAGTGATGATAAAGCTCTGTGATTCCAGCCAGAGCTGGAGTTCTTGTCTAAACTCATGCCATCCAAGCTTTTGGGGATTTTGAATCATTGTGAAATGGAATCAGATTGAATATATATTATGGTTTTACTTGCTCTGTCAGTTTTTATTATGGATTTTAATATGGATATTTGTCTGTGGGTTTGGGTGTTCTATTTGTGGGATATCAGTGTGTTAGTAATATATGGGTGTGCATTTTGTGTAGATACTGGTTGTCACACAATAGAGATCAATATGATTTTTTATTATTATTTATTCAGAATTGTTTGATGATGGATCTGTGTGACAATCCTTTTTGACTAGAAAACATTTCATTTCTGCTGTGTTGCTTTTTTGTGCCTTTGTAATATAGTAATATTATGATCACACATTACAAAAAGATTTCATTAATCAGTGATTGTTTAGTTAGTAATGCAATACTTTATTTCCATGAACTACTGTTAAGAAAGATGAATAAATCCTGCAATATTTTTTATTTATTGAATTATTAATAAATGCATTAACTTGTCATGGTTGGTTGTAAGAAGGTGGACCCAGTTGCAACAATGAACAAAACAAAAAGGTGTTTATTGATAGCATTAAGCACAAGTAGACAGACAAGGTCCAAACAGTAGGAGCAACAACACTGGGAAGCCAGTGGTATGGACAAGATGGCACCAGAATAAACAGCCAGCCAGGAGTAGGAGCAACAGTGTTCAAAACCAGAGATAGATACACTCTCAGAAATAAAGGTACAGAAGCTGTCACTAGGGCAGTACCTTTTTAAAAGATACATATTTGTACCCAAATAGTCCACAGTGGTACCTAAAAGGTGCATATTAGTACACAAATGTACCTAAATAGTACCTTTGAGGTACCATTATGGGCCCTTGAGGTACAAATATGTACCTTTTGAATAGGTACTGCCACAGTGACAGCTCCTGTACCTTTATTTCTGAGAGTGTACTGGGAGCAAGTCACGTAAACTCCATACTGGCAGGCCAGGGATAGGACTGGAAAAGTATAAGACACAAGACAGGACAGCAAACAGGCAGCAATAATTGTACAAAAAAATAATAAACCTAACTAAATCTAAAAGAAAATATTAAGTCAATATAAATCCAGAAAGGAAACTAGACTGACTAGGCTCAAAACGGATAAAACAGAAAAAAAAAAAGACTTCTAGAGAGAAATTTAACAATCAAAAGGACAACTAAAAAGTCAACAACTAATACATGACTGGGATTGACAGAAAAATGGAGCAAAAATGGTTATAAGGATAAAGCAAGACAAAGATTAGAACAAAATTAAGTAAACACTAGTAACAAACAATAGAAAGTAGTTGCTACAAACAAACAAACAAACAAACAAACAATAAAAATATAAGAGAACTAGAAAAACAAGCAAGACAAAACACTATGTAAGGCTACAAGTCTAGGATACAAGATAATTAAAGACCAGCTCATATGGACAAACCAGCAAAGAAATGAGAACACACAGCACAATATATAGAACTAAGCACACGATAGATAGGTGAAAACAATCAGGATGACAAGGTCTAAATAAAAGGGCGGAGTAACTGAAAACAAGGAGGAAAGACAAGAGGAGCACATGGCCAACACAAATGAAGGCAAAGCAATGTAAACAAGCACAGGACAAATAGGGAAACATTGAACACTGACAGGACAGATAAGACTGTCAGGTCAGGACCATGACATAACTAACAAAAATGAATGCAACATTATTGTAAGTATTAACTACATTTTAATCCAATTGCTTTGACACATAACACAAACAACTTTACAAATTAAGGTATTTTATATATTTAATAGGCAGGAATACATTCAATAATAAACAATGTTTATTTATTTATTTTTTAATATGTGCTGTTCTTCTTTTAAACTGCCAATAATAAAATCTTATTAAAAACATATTTCAACAAAAATATTAAGCAGTACAATGGTTACCAACCCCTAACCTGATTTCACCAAGTAGGACATGTTTCTGGATCAACATCTGTGTTGATCCTGGAACAACATTCTAATCATCCAATCAGGTTAAGTTGGCTTGCGGTAAGGTTTATGCACTTCTACATGATTGTTATCTGTGATGTGACAAGACGCTGACAACAGGGGTACAGATCTAAACGCAGGTTTATTAAACAGAACGGTCAGGCAAGCAACGGTCAACACAGGGGCAAACAGATGTATACAGGAAATCCCGAGTCATGGTCGATGAACAAGTAGATGGTCAAAAAGTAGGCAGCATACAACATAAACAAACAAAACAAAGCAAGGTTCAAAAACACACAAGGCAAGGAAAACGCGTTGTAATGTTCACAAACAGTATAACAAGACTCAGCCCTGAAGTGTGTGTGTGTGCGTGCTGTATAAATAGTCCTAATCAGTTCATGAGTAGCTTCAGCTGTGTCTGTCTGCAATCATAGGCCAGGTGTGTGAGAGGTGCATGACTGGATCTTGTAGTTCATTTAATGGTGGATTTGTTGTTCTATGCAATACTTTGTGTTTACCAGCAATCTGCCCAGGCTGGATCGCTGGTGATCGTGACAGTTATCCAACTATTATTCCCCTCTGATTTTGGGAATAATTTACAGTTATTATAAGTTACAGTTACTGCTATTATTAGGGAATGTTTCTTAAGCCCCAAGTTAGCATAAAGTATTTAACGTTTTTACTATATTCTTGATCAACAACAACAACTACAAAATGACGCCATGAAGAGACTTATTTACTGTATAATAAAGTCACAAAATTACACTTGAAAAATGGTTGACTACAAACAATTGAACACTAGTGTATATAACAAAAAAGTAAAGTGTCATATCTTCCCTTTCTCCTTATTCTCCCTGTATCTCACAGTCAAACACTAAACACGCATACCCAAGCATCATTTCCCCATTGTCATGAAATTCGCCGTCATGCATTTGAACTCGTGTATCTTTCCTCCTTAGCTCACCCCAATCCTCAACCTGTCTCTCTCCCACAGGTCCTCCAAGGCTCACCCCGGCCCAGTCGTTCACATTAGCGACAATCCTATGGATGAGGGCAAGGTAAGAGGCGCCTACACAACTACAGTCTCTGTCATGAATAATTCATGTCCCTGACGTGGCACAAAGCTCTTATTTCTTTCCATTCTGAACTCATAATACACCGCTTTCCTACAGTGCAGCACAGTTCAGTAATTGGGTCTAATCTCACACAGCTTGTTAGCAAATTATGTTGTTTTCCAAACAAATGATCGAGGAGATATGAAGGAGATGAACAAACGCTCCAAATGCATCTTTTTAGACATTCATTTTACCTTCGCTAATTGCCAGTGCACAGTCAGAGGGGAGCGGAGAGACCGGCTAACACCTGCTGGGGTTTTGCCTTCCTATGGATGACAAACTGTCTGTCTCTTTCTCTGGCAGCTGGAAGCTCTTCATAGGCGCCTTTACAGTGTTGATCCACTCTCTTTCTCTCTTATCCCACTTCTGTCTCTGAACGGGGCATCGATCCATAACAGGTCCGCTCAGTTCTTAATGGGTCTTAAAGTCCTCAGACACATTGTCCCTCCCTCTTGGCTGACAGGATTCTGACACTTTATCAATTCATATGCTATCACTGAATCTCTGATGAGAAGAAAGATGTTTAAAACTCTGCTGACAGGTGAACTGACGTTTTTATAGGGCTCAGAATATTAGTGGAAACTGATTGCCTCAAAAAATGTAAGTAAACGAACTCATTTTTAAGTTAGAAATTAATTTTTCATTTTGTACTAAATGAATACAGTAAACAAACTTAAAGGTCCCATGAAATTAAAATAAAGTTATTTAGATGTTATTTTCAGTCTGTTAGTTTTAAGGATATCTATTAGCTATAGTGTGCTCCAAAATAGCGACAAAGTTTCACATTTAGAATATATAAGGCTAATATAAACAAACAAATCTTGCAATTTGTCACTTCAGTCTGAATGGATCAATGTTTTTTTTTCATGTCACCTCACACTTCAGTTTTTCTCAAGTATCTGACATGTCCCGCCCCCTTCAAGACGCTTCTCATTTGCTTTTCGTTTGATTCGCTTGATCTTAATCACTCTCACTGGCAGAGCTGTGATTAAAATGACTCGCTATTGGCTGTTTATTTAAGGGGGAGGAGCTACTCTATGTCCCACCCTCTTTTAATTTTTCAGTTGAGATTACATCAAACATTGAATAAAAATGCACATTTCAAAGCACTTCACGGGACCTTTATCTTAGTAAAAAAAACTTCATGGTTATGTGTTTATCTGCAGACTAGCATGTACTAATTTCACTATACATAAGCAATCTTAAATTAGTTTCAACTCCTTGTCAACTTAATTGCAGGCTCTCTTCACGACAAAACTAACACTAATAAATATTATTACATAAACAGTTAAATCCCAGTGTAATAGAAATTTAAACACTAACACATATTATTTTTGTGCAAAAGCACAGAAAATAACACTTATTTTAAGGTTTATTCTACTTACACCCAGCATGGCTGCTAGAAATGCGCCACAAATTATCAGTTTAAGTTCAGCTTTATACAATTTATACAGATTTATGTATATACATATACTATATTTAACAAAAACCCATAGTCAGCAGGTTTACTAAGGCTGAAGGAGATGCCCATGATGGTCAAAAGTTCCAGCTGAGGAGCAATATCCATGCTGGCACATAAAACCTAAGGATGGTCCATGTTGAATCTAGTTTAGTTATGTAAATATTTATAGTATAGTAAATATTTATATCTAAAGTTTTAACTGAGGATTTGCACCATGTTCGTTTAAATTTTGGAGCATTATTTCTTTATTTCATTGTCTCATTGTGTGTTTATGGTAACTGAAAATATATTATTTGGAAAAAGTCAAACTTGTTTGAGTGTTCTGTTATTTTGTAACAATCTTTCTGTTTAGTTCATTTCCAGAACTTTTGGGATCTACATTGTCAGTAAATAAAATGTGCTAGTTTTTCCCCACTGAAAAACGCCTTAGAATAACATTGATATAAATTGCTATAACTTGCATAGCGAATGTTGGATGTAGACAAAATGCATGTTGGATGTATAAAACATGCTAGCATAACTTTCTAAAGAAACAAAAGCAAACTTCAAGAGATTTAGTTTGTGTTAGCTGTGGAAAATGCTACATTTTGTAGTCGTTTTTCTTAAAATTCTGTAAAATTAATATTTTTTTGTCATAAAAACGTAAAATTAAAATTTTTGAGGATAAAGATTGAAACTTTAGCTTTAGCTTTAAAATGATATATGACACTTGATGCTGACTGCTAAAATAAGTTGGAGAAAACAAAAAATGCAAGCATCTTGAGCATTTGCATCGTCTGTAAATAGAATGTACTAGTTTTTCACTGAAAACGCCTAGAATAACATTGAAATAAAATGCTCAGGGATTGTTGGATGTAGACAAAATGTATTTTGGAAGTATAAAACAAATCATAGCATTTATTTCTAAAGAAAGAAAAAAACAAACTTCTGTTTTGTTTGTAATAACTAGAAAATGCCACTTTTTAAAGTGTTTTTCTTAAAATTCTGGAAAATTTTCTGTTCGTTCATATGCTTTTAGACCAAAAATATTTTAGATTGTACTTTTAAATTATACAGATTGAAGCTTCAGGTTCTCCTGTTTAAAATGATATATGACACTTGAGGCTGACTGCTAAAATAAAAATAAAACTGCTTTAAAAAAAAAAAAAGGCCCATCAGGTGCCCACAAAATAGTCTTTAAGGGTTAATAGTTATTAAGGTAGTGGTTGGGTTAAGGTATGGATGTAGAATAAAAGCATAGTGAATATGTACTTTACAAGTACAATTAACTTGCCAATATCTTAATAATAGGCAAGTAATAAGACACTATTTAATAGTGAGAGTTGGTGCTTAAACTAAAGTTTTACCTACCAGTTAGTCTTCTAAAAAGACATGATTAGTTTATAATGTAATTTAGGCTTAGCTTTTATTCATAAGTAAACATTGGTCAGCAATAAAGATTTATTGTGAGTCATGCTTGTTTAATGTGCAAGAACAAGTGTGGTTTGTTGTGCAGTACAGTTAAGCTTTTACGTTCTCTCGTCAATGTTTGTATGCAAATAGAAGTCAGTTAAACCTGTTAATCATGTAGGGTGATTATGTCTTTTCACAAGACTTAGAGGAAAAATCTTGATTCAGAAGGATTTATTGTCTCATGAATCTCCTCATGAATGTTTTGAAGCATCGTAGTTTTGAGTGAATATATTTTAAGTGGAAAGATAGAAACCCCGAAGTCAATCCCACTGTCTTTGTTTAAATATCCTCATTTGTGTTCTGAAGATGGATGTTGAAGGACATGAGAGTAAGTATATGAATACTGAACCATTGCCTGCAAATGTGAAAATAAAAAATTCAGAGCTAAGTCAAACAGATTTGGAATGAAAGTAGCCAGGTTTCCATCCTAACATGAAGCTAATTTGTGAAAATTTGCAAAAATAAATTCCAAATCTGAATTATTTATTAGAGTGGCTGACTGTAGTATTGGTAACTTAGTAACCAAAAGTAAACAAGGCAAGCATAATGGAGCTGATTAGTCCAACATAGACTCATTCTAAAACGTAGCCCTATATACATTTCTGGATATCTGGTCGATTTCTGGTCAATTGGTGCTTTTTAAAACACTATCGGTTGGGTTTAGGGAAGGGGGTGGGTGGAGACGATCAGTCGGTTGGTCAGTCATTCAGTCAGTCAACAGGGGCCTGGTGGATTTATGCGAGAAGAGCAGACGCGAATGACACTGGCGAGAGAAATTTGAGACCTCAAAAAGTGTATACAGTGGCTTCTAGTGGATTCGCAAAAACAAAATCTGCAAAAAAAGTACCTCTTGGGATGTATTTGGCACTCTCCAGAAATGTATATACAGTAGAGCTACATTTTCAGAATGAGCCTGGCTTGGATTAGTCACATGTGTGTATCTCTCACTACGTTAGAGTTTATCTGAAAAAAATGCATTTTCATCTCCCATTTTTTGCATTAACACTTCTGCGCCAGCCCAAAACCACTTCAAGTGAGCATAAAAAAAGTTTGCTAATAAAAGGATTTTTATTTGTTTCTCATACGATACTTCAAAACGTTTGAATGAGGTTTTGAGTGTAAATAAATGCTAGTCTTGAATACATTTTTTTTTATAATAAAACACATAGAGTTTACTTATGGAGATGACAACTTGCTTTTTCTGGTTTGATTTATTGACTTTTCTGAGAAATGAATGCACAATTGTTTTGAATAAACAGCCTGACAAAAAGGACTTCAATTTTCCCTAACAGCTATTTAATGTTTACTTTGCTGAAACACGTCATTTACTTTCAGATTTACTTTGCCACTTGCATGAACTCAGTTTACAGGTCAGGTTCAGCAGTCTGATGGTGTATTTTCCTTCTTTTCTTGTCTCCCCCACTACATCTTTCTTCTGGTTGCAGCTCATAATAGGATTTGAGTCTGGGATCGTGGTGCTGTGGGATTTAAAGTCAAAGAGAGCTGACTACCGGTACACTTACGATGAGGTATGTATTGTCGCACAATGTTGTATTCCAGGCTCTTGTCGCCTGCAGTGGCACAAACGCTTAGAATATGGAAATGAATTGCTCAAATATTCATGAGATGTTTTGATTTTAATAAAGGCCGCTGATTAGATCTATTTAAATAGGCACATAGTTTGTTCAGCTTGGTGGTACAGCGTCAAAGGAACATTGGTTTTTAAGGAGAATGTGTGGCTGTGTGGTGTGCGTTTGGATGCTGAGATCTATTCTCAATCAAATCATTCATTGACGTCTTTATCAAAATGTTCTAAAAATTGAAAACATACGATATAAATCTGATCAGCTTGACTTATGAATATTAATACGGTTACAGAATGTTCCCCCAAGTGATTTTAGTGAAAGGCAAAGTAAGAACCAGTCAGGATCACTGTTTGTTTGTTCAGTCTAGGGCTGCACAATATATTGCTTCAGCATCGATATTGCGATGTGATCTTTCGCAATAGTCACATCGCAAGTACAGTTGAAGTCAGAATTATTAGTCCCCCTTTAATTTTTTTTTTCTTTTTAAAATATTTCCCAAATCATGTTTAACAGAGCAAGGAAATTTTCACAGTATGTCTGATAATATTTACTTATTTGTTTTATTTCAGCTAGAATTAAATAAAATTTTTAATTTTTTAAAAACCATTTTAAGGTCAAAATTATTAGCCCCTTTAAGTCATTTTTTTTAATAGACTATAGAACAAACCATCGTAATACAATAACTTGCCTAAATACCCTAATCTGCCTAGTTAACCTAGTTAAGCCTTTAAATGTCACTTTAAGCTGAATACTAGTGTCTTGAAATATATCTAGTGAAATATTATTTACTGTCATCATGGCAAAGATAAAGTAAATCAGTTATTAGAAATGAGTTATTAAAACTATTATGTTTAGAAGTGTGTTAAATAAAATCTCTCCGTTAAACAGAAATTAGGGAAAAAATAAACAGAGGGGCTAATAATTCAGGGGGGCTAATAATTCTGACTTCAACTGTATATGCAATGTTGAGTCTGGATTATAAATTATCATTTTGCAAGTGTTTTTTGAAGCCTGTGACTGTGTGAGGGTTTTTAAAGCATTCAGTAAGAAAATGTTCCATTTGTAACTTTGAAATATTATTAACGATTAATTTTATAGAACTGTTTATAAAACTAAGAATATGCAGTGTTATTTTACATTTGATTATTCAGTTACTGTGTAGCTGAATACATTTCGACTCTTCGGAAAAACAATAAAACGCTGTATATTTAATTATGCTTGTAGATTGTTAATTATACAAATATTGTGCTCAATAATATAAATAGTATGCTTATTATCTAAAATTATAGATTCTTTACAAACATTTATTCAGCTCATCTAGTGAAATTCTATTCATATCGCAATATAAACCGCAGAATAAAAAAATATCGCAATATGTCATTTTTCCAGTATCGTGCAGCCCTACAGTTCAGTCTACTGTTCTCGTTTTATTCATGTTATATTTACATTAAAAGCAGGAGGTTTTCAGAGAAATTTTATATAAGAAACATTTTGGGTTCCACAAAGAATATTTCAGTGAGTAAGTTAAGATCCATGCTGTAGTAATTAAATTAATTTCTTTAAAAAAAGGACACTACCGTTAATATATATATATATATATATATATATATATATATATATATATATATATATAGATATAGATATAGATATATATATATATATATATATATATATATATATATATATATATATATAGATATAGATATAGATATAGATATATAGATATATAGATGAGCAATATCACACTCGTAGCAGTGCGATGTGGCTGTACATCAGCACTGGTAGGAGGCGTGTGTTAATGTTCCACCAGTGATTACATACAGCCACATCGCACTGCTATGAGTGTGATATTACGTTTATACAACAGTTCAATGGCCTAATTGTGTATATAAAAAAGAAAATCAAACCCTTAGAGTCTCAAAATTCTTTTGTATGAGGAACTACTTTCTTCCGCCATTCATTCACATCTGCAGCTGACGTCAGAACGTCACTTTAGAGCTAGTATTTGAATGATTCTCAAGTGTACTGTCTAAAGTGATGACAAAACACGTGATTTTGCTGACATTTTAGGATTCTAAGGCTTAACGGCATGAAATGCCATCAGTCTACACAGATTTTCCAGTATTTCTCTGTTGCAATTGGGATATCACAATAATTTTCCCCGAAAAAGCCAGAGCAGCGCCAACACTACCAGATTACTGTTGTGTTTGCGATAAGGAAAAACGCTTAACGCATGCAGGGATTTCTTCTTTCTTTCTTTTTCCTGGACTAGTCTGCAGTAACTAAAACAGGAGACGCATTAGAAACAAACAGATGGCCAACCAAAAAGTAACTCAGGGTTATACAAAGAGTGGCCAACGCAAAATACATGCATTCCTGATATGCGAGTCCCATCTCACACTCAATACACTACAGTTATATGGTATAAATACAGCACTACAACATACAAAAGAGAGAGATCGACTTAGAAAGTCATTTACCTGTTTAATAATGGTTTGATCAACTCTAGTTAGAAATGACGCTGTTTTTATTCTCTAAGCGCTTATTATGCGGTCTCTGTCGCAATCTTGTGGATGAACAATTCCAACCATCTTTGCTCTGCTCAAGCTTATGGTCGCAGACGCGCTGTCTCTCAGGAATTATAAATATTTTAATATAGGCACTATCCTTATAAATAAACTCTATAGTTGCACTCTAAACAACTACATTCTTGACTAAAAAAGCCTCAAAAGTACATTATGTTGTCCAACATCAGCAATATTTGTCAACTGTAAAGCAGGGGTGCTCAACCCTGTTCCTGGCGATCGACCTTCCAGCTGATTTCAGCTCCAACCCTGATCAAACACACCTGAACCAATTATTTAGAACGTGAGGAGCACTTGATAATTACAGGCAGGTGTGTTTGATAAGGGCTGCAACTGAAAACTGCAGGAAGGTCGATCGCCAGGAATAGGGTTGAGCACCCCTGCTGTAAAGTGTCCTCTGCTTGTTGCTGTATGTGGGCGGAGTAATACACAAGGGTGAAGGGTGAAGAGGCTGGACGAGTGCTGTTTATATTTGCAGAATATCACACAGCTATTAACCAATCAGATTCAAGAACCACAGAATTGTTGTATTTAGTATATTTATGGTACATTTATTCTTTCAAAAGTACAGTACATATTATGGAATATTATTACAAACAAAAAAATCTGCTGTCAAATAAAATTTTAAATGAAACTGCCAGTTTACAGAATAAAAAAAATCTGACCCCATACTTTTGAAAGGCTGCCTAATAGAGTAATTATGTTTATCGCTCAAATAGGCAGTGAGTTTCAACATCTTTAATTGTATTTATATTTCCAAAAATAGTCTTTTTGTCCGCATGTCCTGAGAATTATTACCATGCATCCGAAAAGCCCCCGTAGAGCATACAGTTAATCTGCCACTCCAGTTTAAGCTGGTTCGATGGCTTTTGTCAACAGTGGCAGCCAGCGTACATTAGTTATTATGATGAGCATGATGTGCCCAAAGCAAAGCGCTAAGGAATTAAAACCGACACACATTCTGTTCTAACACACACACACAAACACACATATACACCAAACCCATCTCTTATTGTAACTTTTATTGTGTGTGTGCGTATACGTGTGTGTGTGTGTGTGTGTGTGTGTGTGTGTGTGTGTGGTGTGTGTGTGTGTGTGTGTGTGTGTGTGTGTGTGTGTGTGTGTGTGAGTGTGTGTGTGTGTGTGTGAGTGTGTGTGTGTGTGTGTGTGTGTGTGTGTGTGAGTTGAAGTTAATTTCTCAGCGGACAACTCATCTGTACTCTGATGAATGACTGCGCCTGGCTGGATGTCTGATTTATTCCTGCCTTCATTTAACTTGATTGATTAGTACAGCAGAGATAAATGTCCTACAATCCACTGCTCCGTAAGGGGTAGCAAGGAGTCATTTCAGCTCAGCACAGAGTCACACCCGAACCACCAAACACCACTGCTTGTCCGTCAGACCCCCCGTAGCGCTTTGCTGTTTGTAATTATGAAGGAGAGTGCGGGCGGAAAAGCTCAGACAGGTTGATCAGACTGTCTTTAGTTATGCAGATGGTGCCCGGGAAGCTTTTTATCTTTGAAGGGGTCACAGAAGTGCAATAGACAGCAGAATTAACATCATATCAGATCACGGGAAGCTATTAGTGCTGAAGGGGTCACCGAGGTGCAATGAGCAGTAGAATTAGCACTGAGGCTGTGAGGAGCTGTGCACTTACAGATGATGAAAATGCTGAAATAAGGAAAGGGAAAGCATCCATGCAGGTAGCATAAAGGATATATGGACATGTTTTTTTGTGTGTGTGCAATAGAGATATTAATAATCTTGCTCTTTCATTTATTGATCTTTGCGTGCATCGAGGGATTTTTATTTTATTCGTTTTTTTTTTCTACTTCCTACCACATTTTAAACTAACATAGTTTAAGTTGGAAAGTTTAGTTATAAGGTCATGCTGTAAGTGGTTACTTGGGTATTGCTTTTGTAATCCCTCTGGGCGTACTTGACCTGCTCCAAGTGGGAGATGAGCTGGCGATTATTAATTAATTATATAATCATGTTTGAACTTCCCTGCTGAAATACCATTTAGGTGATTTGAATGGTTTGAATGGTTTGAATTTGAATGGCTTATGAGACACAGCACATTTCAGTATGTTGTGCTGTTTCTTTCAACATACCTTCTAATGTTCTTTCATGTTTTTACCTTTCTATACATAGTAAAAAATAGTAAATAACTTTTGGTGATTTGAAGTGTTCAGAGTGACTAGTCATGCATTACTTTTGGTCAAAGGAGCAAACCTTCATGTTTAGGATGTTTTAGTGTTGTGAAAGGTTGCCAGGGTTGCTATTGGCCCATTTCCACTGTGGTACAGTATGGTATGGTAAAGTATAGGTCGGTACAGGTCATCCTTATCAGGCTTGCGTTTTAAATTACAGAAAATAACCATTTAACAAAATTATTTGCAAAAACTGTAAAAATACAGAACATACTTTAGTCAAAATTCATTAAATTACAGTTTATTACTGTTGATACTTTGCATTTAAACTGAAAAAAAAAAAAAAAAAAAAACCTGGTAATTACTGCCATTTTACTAATTATTATGGCAATTATACAGATTATTGCTGTCATTTTACAAATTATTACTGTAAATATATATACATATTTTTTATTGTAATTATATAGATTGATTAATGGGATTTTAAAGATTATTACTGTAATTATACTGTACAGGTTATTAATATAATTTTACAAATTAAGTAATGTGATTATAATGATTATTACTGTAATTATGCGGGTTATTACTGTAATTAAACACATTAATTAATGCATGTAATTATGCATGAAATCTATAAATATTCCATATTTTTTTCACTTTTAACATACATTTAAATCAGAAAAAAAATATTTTAAAGAATTATTAAAACATGCTTATGTACAAATAATTGCTGTTGTCATAAAACACTGTAAATATAACTAAACTATAATATAGTTTAACAAATATTTTTAAGATATGTAGGTTAAACTCCAAAACAATTTTCTTGAAAAAATACAAAATTGTTATATATAAAATTTCTTTTTTTTTTTTTTTCATAAATAACACATTTGGTCATCGTTTATTAACAAAAACAAGGTTAGTGTCATGTGAGGACGCCTGCACAACGAAGTTGAGGATCAAATAGCAGTTTATTAAGAGAATCGTCTTGCAATTGGGAACCCGGGTGTGCGAGGTGCATGCTGGGAGTTGTAGTCATTAAAGTAGCGTGTGTGCAGTTTTCCAGCAATCCGCAGCTGCTAAATCACTGGTGATCGTAACAATTAGCATAGCAACATTGTTAGAGTAGTAAAATAAACATTTTATAGATTACAGTGCATGCATTATATGCAGCCTACAAACAATAGGCTATTATTTTACATTATTAACCTCACCTAATCTTCATATGATTACAATCTTTACTAAAAACAGTTTGACTGAATTTTTGTTTCCCTATTTTTACAGGAATAATCTTTAAAAAACTGAAATAATGTAATGACAAAATGCAAGCAACAACTGTAAATTTAATGTTAGAATTTTTATTATAGAAAATATCTGTAAAACAACAGGTATTTCACTGTATAATGAAAAAACTGGAAACTTCTGTAAAAAAATACAGCCCAATTACCTGTAAAGTAACATTTATTTTTTACAGTATAGACACGCGGCAAGCTCATGTGAGAAAGCGAAACTGCTCGCGCTTTAGACTGCTTTGTAAACAACTATGGGGCACAAGGTAGATTCTGCTCTTCTTCTTGGCTTTGTGGCTGTTCATCAAGACGACGACAAGGTTTGATTGAGCTCGGGTCGACCATGGCTCGTCATTATATGTATATATTATTACAGTGTAATGTCTCGGCTGTGTATTTAAAAATGGCGCTTCCTTTGTTTTCATCCTCCTGCTTGTGCACGCGCTGGTGACGTTTCAAACCTTACCGTACTGTACTGTACCACTCAGTAGAAACGCTGCTTATATGGTTGCATGATGGTTTAGATACACTGTAAAAAATATTCTTTCCGTATTTCATAATTTCATTTTTTTTTCTTTTTATTTGCAGTTGTGATTTGTATTATAGGATGTTGATGATCAAAATTCAACTGTGCATTTTATCAAAGTGACTATTACTAACATTTTAGTAGTTTGAAACTAATTACTGTATAATATATAATATATAAAGAATTAGGTCTGTAAAATAACCAAAAAAAGTACTGGCAGTTTATTACCAGGTTATTGTATTGTAATATACAACACCAAACCCGACAACATATCACATCAGTCTATTAAAAATGTCAATATAGTCACTTTTTCATACTTGTTCATAAAGAAAGATCAAGGTCCCACAATGAAATTGAAATAATAATAATATATAAAAAAAATTACAAAATACAGAAAAATTGTTAATTTACAGATATTTTTACTGTATACGTGTATTTTATTCCAGGTCCTGTGGATCCACTGCTCTGCGTATTTTGCTTGTTTATTTAATTTCAGTTCATTCATGGAGCCCTCCTCTAAAAAAATCCATGATCTGAATTAAGTGTGTTAAATAAGGGATACATTAAAAATATGCAGAGTGGTGCGTCCACAGAAACAGGATTGAAATCCGCTGATCCAGATGGTTCCTATAGTTTCATTTATGGTTTCCTCCACCAAGGTCTTTTTGCACAGCTGAAAACGCCAGCACTGTTGTATAAATGCTCAGCTGTGAGTGCTTCTTCACCTGTCGGAGCATTTAAAAAACACAAGTGCTCAGTGCTCATGTAAAACACATGCTCAGTACCTCTCTAGGCTGTTGCCATTTAAAAAAAACCTGGCACTTCCATTGTCATTTCCCGACCATTTTTCCCATGAGTGAATGTGAATGCATTTCCCCCTGAGTGAATGTGCTTATTTTGTTAAAATAGAGCCCTATGTGATATGAGGTGTTGTTGTTGTTGTTGTTGAAATATTGCTACACTGCTTCAGTGTAAGTATATACAGAATTGATTTAATTTTTGGACAATATATTGCTAATCACTTTCAGGAGTACTACTACACCTCTCCTCAACAAACCTACTTAAATTAAAGGGCACAACATAAATTGTTCAATTGTTACCCCTAAAATGAGCAATGATGATCATATGATTTTTTTATTTGTATGTATGCACATTTGCAGTAATAAGTTTATAAGCTTGGAGTGATGACTAGCTGACCTTGTTCTGGAAGCCTTGACGCTGACTGCAGGACTGATGTGTTTTGTGTGTACGAGGGCAGTGGCAGCAGTATTTTTGGACTGAAGAGGCGGGTTGTGTCTGCCTGCAGTAAAGCCATCAGACCTCTTTAGCTGTAATTGGACCTCTGTGTGTGTACATGTGTCAGAGGTATGACAGTGTCACAGTTCCCTGTCTCTGAGGGCATCTCGAAGACTGTGACGATGACAGAAACGCACGAGGACAGAGGATAGCAGAGCTACAGGTCCTGGTGTCTTTAAGGTGTCATTAATAAGGCAGACTGCTTTACACTTTAGCCCTCTCAAGCTGACACACATACATATGTGCAGCCAGACATCCCACATGTCCTTTTCACCATATAATTACAAGCCAGAAGCTATGGTATACTGCAGGGTATACAAGGATATAGCCTATAATACCTGGATAAATTGTTAAGTTATAATTCAGATTTTTGTGTTTTTAAGAAAACACCAGTGAAAGAGTGATAGTAATGTTTGATAGAGTTAAAGTGGTTTAGGATGTACTGAATATTAGTTATGAATAGGGATGTCCTGATCAGGTTTTTTTGCCCTCAAGTCCGAGTCATTTGATTTTGAGTATCTACCCGATCCGATACTTCTATAATACATAAAAAAAAGAATAAAGAAGAGTGAAGAAACAGATCCAGAATGTTCCCTATGTTTTATTTAATTCACCTTATTTTAACGTTCAACAACTCTGTTAACAAACAGAGCACTTCTGTGAGGTAGCTTGAACAATCAAGTAATAAATAACATCAATTCTTCACTTTTAAACTTTTAAACTAGTTCAACATTAAATATTAAAAAATCTAATATAAAAACAATAGCACCTCAACAAAATAACCGGCTTTATATAATCAACTTTATAATACCTTCAGACCACAGACATACTCAAAATTTCTGTTTTAAGTTGCTTCCGTGTTCTACTTTGCACGCATTTACAACATTATGAAGCTGCAGGCCTGGAGACCCAACTGCATGCTCAGATCTGCATGCTCAGAACCTGCACTTCCAGACCTATGGTTTTCTCAGACAGTGCGACCTGCTGTTTAAAAAAAACGCCTAACCTGAATTCAACTGCTTATAAATTGTAACTTACACTATTTTTCTAATATAAAATATTTGGTAACACTTTATTTTGATGGTCCATTTGAGTATTAGTAGACTGTCTACTTAATATCTGTTGACACTGACATTTAACAGTCCTTCAACAGACATTTAACTGACTATAAGAAACTTTGCAATTACATGTCAACTTACACTAACCCTAACCCCAACCCCAACCCTAACCCCAACCTAACAGTCTACTTATAATCTAATGATAATTAGTTGCAATGTAACAAACGGACCGTCAAAATAAAGTGTGACCAAATATTACCTTATGATCAGGGCCAGACGGAATCTGCGGACGTTTTTTGCTATTTCTGCGGAGAATTTTGGTAAAAATCTGCGGATTTCTGCGGAATTATTTTGGGAGTATCAGAACTAAAACCTTAATATGTTAAATAAAAAATAATATCTTTTTAACTTGTATTTCAAATCAAATCAAATCACTTTTATTGTCACATCATCAGCAGCACGTGTGCTATGATGAGTGAAAAGCTTAGGTGCTGGCTCCAGACAGTGCAAAATACAGACAGTGTAAATACAACGACAGTGCAAAATACAGACAGTGCAAAATACAGACAGTGCAAAAATACAGACAGTGCAAAATACAGACAGTGCAAAATACAGACAGTGCAAAATACAGACAGTGCAAAAATACAGACAGTGCAAAATACAGACAGTGCAAAATACAGACAGTGCAATATACAGACAGTGCAAAATACAGACAGTGCAATATACAGACAGTGCAAAAATACAGACAGTGCAATATACAGACAGTGCAAAAATACAGACAGTGCAGGATACAGACAGTGCAGTATACAACAACATACTCACAAAAAAACAAGACAATGTAAAATTGACAATGTTGACAGCGATACGTAGGCAGTATTGTTTTAAGTATGGATTTGTTAAAGTGCAGTGCAATGTTTAAAATGCAAATCCAATTAGATTAACTGTAAATAGTTAACTTTAAGTAAATAAACAGAATTAATGATGGGCTAAAAATCTGCGGAAAATCTGCAGAAAATCTGCGGAATTCTGCGCGCGCAGATTCCGTGTGGGCCTACTTATGATTGAATACATTATTATATAAAATATGAAAAGTTCTAGATTATGATTTAATGCATTAATTCTGTTGTATTTATATTAATTGTATTTATAAATAGATATTGTTCAGTTACTTAAATATTTTCAGTCATTTGTTTATTTTTTTGTTTATCATTAAGGATTTATCACACTGTTTAGTATTGAGTTGAGAGAATAAATATGATCTCTTTCTTCACATACAATAAAAGAGACCCCCCCCCCCTCCCCCTTTTGAATTATAATATCCATCTGGGAAAAAAATACACAAGTCACAAGCAAATTATTTTTGCTTTAACCTAAGAGAGGTCATATTGTAAATTCTATGCAGATTAACTGATATTTTGATTTCCAAAGATCTTATTTGTAATTATTAAAGAACTTAACAATTGTTAAATTGTTATTGTGCTACTGTTATTGTCTGTGGTAGCACTTTCAGATAGATAATACAGTAATAAGTACAGTAGACCTACATACACTAAAATATGTTACAAATAATAATTGCGTTATATATTATACATTTTATTTTAACATTTTTACTTTAAAGTTTTTTATTTTGCCAGAAAACATTGTTAGAAAATTGTCCCAGAATGGTACAATAACACAGAAAATAAGAGCAAGCTGTAAATATCATAAAATAATGCTATCTTTTGACACACATTTTGATCAAATCAAACACTAAAATAATTGTTTGTTGGTGTAATAAGATGCCACATTGATTTATGGCATAAAACCTGGTCATTTTCAGGAATCGCTTTAATAAAACCAATAACCTTACTCACGTGTCCGATTTTGCTACTTGCTAGAAAGTGCTGGTCTGAGCATGCAGTTGGGTCTCCGTACCTGCCGCTTCATTTAACCAATAGCGTCTCTGCAACAAAGTGATGTTATGCCGCACACATTGCTGTTTCTGTGTGAAGTCAAGAAAGAGGTCTAACTCTGTGCCACTGCATAACTATAGATGTGTATTTAAAATAATGACAATATATATAGTCCTATATTCCGATTGAGTCTGAAACCGTGTGATCGTCCCCGATTTCCGATCACGTGATCGATCTGGACATATCTAGTTATAATTATGTTTGTCTTAAAGTCCACATGAACCGGAAGTTGCGATTGTTATTTTTTTCCGTATTGTGACGCAGTTCCTAGAAAAACAGAATATAAAATGAGAAAACAGTGGGCGTGGCGTGTTTTTGTTTTTTTTACCAAGGGGTGAATGGATGTAGTGGTTGGCATTTCATTTAGAAAGATCAGGACAGGGTTTTTAGAAGAGTTATTACAACCTAACAGACTCCTCCTGCTCACCAATTCTGTTTGTTGTCAAAACTGACAATTGAACCAGCGTGGTTAAGTTAGCCATGCCCAATACCTAAAAATCACGTAATCTGATAGTTTAACTAAAAAACAAACAGGACATGCATTTACAGATTTGAATTAAAGATTAGAAGAGCAAACTTCTTTTTTCTTAATGACATGCACAGATAAATTGTTCACCACAAAACTAGCAATGTGAGCTAACAAAATCATATAGTTAGTTTTGATTTCTTGGGGACTTTAAAGGAATATACTTCACTCAAAAATGTAATCTGTCATCATTTACTCCCTTTTTACTAGTCGAGTTTCTTTCTTCTGTTGAACACAAAAGAATATATTTCGAAAAATGCTGGTTGCTGGGACCCATTAACTTCCATATTTTCTACTATGGAAGCCAATAGGTAGGTTGTTGCTAGATCAGATACGGTTACTGCCGGAAGTTAACGAGAATTATTTATATTATTTATTAAATTTCCCATATATTGTATTTTATTAACGCCTACCCCCACCCCAACCGTCACCGTACTGTAAAAACAGTAGTGTACAGAGTATTATTTGTTATTTATTAAATTACCCAATAAATTGTATTTTATTAACACCTACCTTTACTTCAACCCTAAATCTAACCACCACAGTACTGTAAAAATATTAACTATTGTTATAGTGTTAAAAAAATGATGCTATATTGACGTGCGTATCCACAACTGTATCCTATCTAGACTTTACCCAATAGGTACTATCAACCAGCATTTTTCAAAATACTTTATTTTCTATACAACAGAAGAAAGAAACTCAAATAGATTTAAAACCTCATAAATAAATGGTGAGGGGTTTCTTTTTGGGTGAACTATGCCTTTAAGTGTTTTTTACCTTATGATGTGTTCTTTTATAAATCTTATAAATAGTATTAGTATTTATATAGTTAATATTTTATGTAATCAAATACAAAAAAAAATCATGGCTGCATTATTATTATTTTAAGAAAAATCATAGAAATGAAAATGTTTAGCAGTTTAATCACATTTTTGAGTCTTAAATGATTAAAGTCTTATCAAATAAGTTTTTTTCCCCATCATTCCCAGTTGTTTTTCAGAATCAGAAAGTTCTGAATCAGAAGTTTTGCCAGGTATACACTATGTTCACAGATACGAGGAATTTTCATGACAGAGCTTCTAAAGTGCAACAGAATTACAGAGACAGGACAAAAAACAGATAATAATAATAATAATAATAAAAAATAGAAGTAAATTGTGAATGCAATAAATATTATAATTATATAATATATATATTAGAGGTGTGAACCTACACTGGTCTCACGGTTCGGTTCGGTTCGGTTACGATTATCATGCCATCGATTCGGTTCAATTCGTTATCTCGGTGCATCACGGTGCATTGATGATTCTTTCCTTACAGTTTTATATTTTCTTCCCAGCACAGCAATTCTTGTATTAAAATGTATAAATATATTTATATACTATTTGTAAAACAATTTTGTCCTTTAATACAAAGTCAGATATAAACTGTACCTTTAAACAAGACCATTTTACGGGATGTAAACAAAAACAATGGTCCTAACGTATTTCCTGTTTTAGATTTTTAATTTCCATTGCTTCTGAGAATCCAAAAAGGTCCACATATTGATAAATAGTGTTATGACGGCTGATTTAAAATCAAGTTATGATTGAATTGCCTCTTGTTACAGTTAGGAAATAGTTTAACGTCAAGCAGGAAATGCTGATGGGCCAATGACATGACCACATTGAAATGGTCTATAGCAAATAAACAAATATAAATATCCCGCTCGCTTTCTACCAAGTTCTTTCTTACACCCCTTTGATTAGTCACGCGCTCAACAGAAAGGGCTGCGATTGGCTCTTACACGCTGGCGCTCTTGACAGATGCACTCATGGGCCACAGTGAGAGAGAGAGAAATGGAGATTACTTTCATTCTCTTAATCGCCGTGAAATAGTGGCTTTTGCTGCAAGTGTCAGTGAAACAGAGTTCAGCAAACACACACGAAGTGAAATTGTGCACAGTTTCAGAGTTTTTATGAAGTTAGAGCATTGTATATACTCGTGCTCGCCTCCCTCGCCATAGTAAGCTACGGCGACATAGCGCATGTGAGATAAATGACGTCAGTACAAAATAACCGGTTATGATTATTACTGAACCGATACCGAATTGTCCGCGCCTGCATCGCGGTGCACCGAAGAAACGATTAATTTTGACACCCCTAATATATATACACACACACACACACAGTTAAAGTCAGAATTATTAGCCCCCCTGTTTATTTTTTCCCCCAATTTCTGTTTAACGGAGAGATTTTTTCAACACATTTCTAAACAAAATAGTTTAATAACTCATTTCTAATAACTGATTTATTTAATTTTTGCCATGATGATAGTAAATAATATTTGACTAGATATTTTCAAGACACTTCTATACAGCTTAAAGGGACATTTAAAGGCTTAACTAGGTTAATTATGTAGGTTAACTAAGCAGGTTAGGGTAATTTGGCAAGTTGTTGTATTGCGATGGTTTGTTCTGTAGACTATCGAAAAAAAATTAAAAACTTATTTTATTCTAGCCGAAATAAAACAAATAAGTCTCCAGAAGAAGAAAATATTATCAGACATACTGTACTGTGTTAAATATCATTTGGGAAATATTTAAAAAAGAAAAAAAATCAAAGGGAGGCTAATAATTCTAACTTCAACTGTATGTGTGTGTGTGTGTGTGTGTGTGTGTGTGTGTGTGTGTGTGTGTGTATATGTATATATGTATATATATATATATATATATATATATATATATATATATATATATATATATATATATATATATATATATGTATATATATATATGTATATGTATATATATATATGTATATGTATATATATATGTATATGTATATATATATATATGTATATATATATATATATATATATATATATATATATATATATATATATATATATATATATATATATATGTATACTGTATATATATGTATATATATATATATATATATATATATATATATATTCATTATATAATAATATAATACATATATACAATGTATTATACAATGTATATTTTGCTTATATTTTACTAGATTCTAGTATTTAGCTTAAAGTGCATTAGATTGAGTTAATTAGGCAAGTTAGATTAATTAGTCAAGTTATTGGATAACAGTGGTTTGTTCATTATCAGCTTTTTGACGAAAGCACATTTAACTGTATTAAATAACTGTGTTTACCAATCATTTGTTTGTACATTTGTACATATATTATACTAGCAGTATAATCCCTCAGTAAATGTGACTGTAGCTGTGCGTAAGCATATTTGTGAGTGTGTGTGTGTGTGTTTATTCATCTGGCTCCTCCTCTCTGGAAGCTCCTGTAATGATGCTGCACTCGGTTCATTGATTAGTTAGGTCTGCTGAGGTTCATCCCCACTGTCTGCCGAAGACAGAGATAGAGCCGCCATCATTATGCTAAACAAGAGGAGACTACGCTTAATTAGAAAATAATGAGAACACTCTTTCAGCTTTCTTTGTGCATGCACTGGCTCTCTTTTCTCTTGATACATTGGTCTCATGCTGCGCATTCTCTCTCTTTCTCTTCTCCTCGATTCAGTTCTCTTTCATTCATGGGGCTGTATTGGCCTGACTGTTTTTCCCATAGTATTGCCAAAGATTTCAGTCGATGCAACAACAGTACAAAACAAAACTGTAACAAAGAACAAAGCTACTGAGGATTTATGGGAAGGCTACTGTACATAAATGCATACATGATACATATTACACATACACTACCTACAGTGGTCAATCAAATGTGCTCAAATTATTCAGAATACATGCATGACTGAAGAATTTGCTGATTTTTCTGCATGCTTGCAACTATTCTCATTATGTCTCATTATTTGTTCACTTCTTTTTTTTTCCCAAACTTGACTATCTTTTATTGGTTGAACACAAAGGAACAGAACAGAATACAATGGTAGACCTTGATGTAAATTGTATTTTTTTTCCCAGATATTAATTGCAAACATTTTCTGATTACCAAGATTTATCCAATATCTCCTTTTGTGTTCAAAGAAACTCATACAGCTTTGTAACAACTAGAGAGTGAGTAATAATAGCTAGTAAATTTAAATTTGGGGGGGAACTTCTATGTAATATTGAAAACTAGCTACTTTGGTGTTTGGATTATCTATGATTGGGATTACCTTAAATCATTTAGTCCAGGCAATAATACAAAACAAACCGATTAAGCAAATCTATATATACAGTATACTCACAGAATGAATCACAGAATTCAAGCTTGCAGAAGTTAAAGCTTGATACATATTTATATAATTATATTTTACTTTAAATTTAAAATTTAAATTTAAAATGTTGAGTGTTGTAACCTGCAGCTTTATGGCATCTGGAGTATATTTTCAACTCACAATGACGCGCTCATTAAAAAAACTGTTACAATACCGTCTCATTGTTTGCTTAGGTGTATCATATACATCTGTTGTGTTTCCATGTTATCAGATAGGTTGTTTAAATGTCTTCAAATAAATAAATAAAACATACAAAACAGAGAGATTCAAATGTTCTTCACTGTAAAAAAATACTGGGATTCCACAAAATTTCTTCATGTTGTCCCAACACAAATCAATAAAGCTAACTTAATTGTTTATAAATTTAAGTGGATTAAACTTAAAACAATTAAGTCGTCCAAAACAAAACCAACAAAGGCTCATTCTGAAAAAGTAGCCTTATACATTTCTGGAGATCACAAATTATGTACCCAGAAGTAATGGCTGCGTTTTGTCTTTAAAACAAATATGACGCCGTACTTTTTCACGCTTACCAGCTGACCGCTTAGCTCCTTATAGGCGGCTTTCCCGCTGTTACCAGTTTGTCCAGTTAGCTCGCCATATACGTCGGCGGACTTGAGATGCAGAGAGGAGTTGACCATGACGACGGGGTTTGAATTGGGTGAAGAACATTTCCAGAAAGTGGGTAAGACAAAAACAGAATCCAAAAAATAAAATAAACAAGTAAATAACAAGGTGAGAATGTGGTAAAATCTGAAAACGTGGTAAAAATCAGATGAGGGCTTTTCTTTTTCTGAATTGCTTTTTAAAACTGTCGGTTGGGTTTAGGGAAGTGAGTGGGCGAGTCAATCGGTGCTTTTGAAAACACTATTGGTTGGGTTTAGGAAAGGAGGAGGGTGGGTCAGTCGATCGGTCAGTCACTCAATCAGTCAGTAGACAGCGGCCTCTGGTGGATTTACACAAGAAGAGCAGGTGTGAATGGAACTCGCGAGAGAAATTTGAGATCTTCAAAAGCATACACAGAGGCCTGTGGTATATTCGCGAAAACAAAAACTGAAAAAAAAAAAACGGAACTCCTGGGACGTATTTGGCACTCTCCAGAAATGTATATAGCCATACATTTTCAGAATGAGCCTGGGTTGAACAAAACTCAAGAATTGTGTTGATTCAGCTCATTTTAAATAAGTAGTTTGAACATGAAGCAAAAGCTTTTTTTGAGTGTAGAAACATGAAGTAAAAATAAACCAGCCAGCAATATTATGTATATAATAATCACTTAAGCAAATTTGGCTTAATTTCATACATGAAATTTACTTTTAAAAAATAAAAATATTGTGTACAAAATACTTGACAAAGAGAAATTAAGTACATATGACTTGTAAAGGTAATTAAAAACATCTTTTATAGGCTAAACATTTAGATGTAAATGTGATGTCAAAAGAAATGCAGATGGCCTAAAAACAGCATAAACTGTGTCACTAGCTTTACTACTTAGTAATGATTGTTTTGCTCAACACTTAAAAGACAGTCTTTCTTTATACCACTTATCCAAGCATGTTTCTGGACAGCGGTGTCTTTTTTCAACCTGGGTAAGCACACAATGGAACCCTGGGTCATGTGAATTTCCCATTGAGCTGTGTCACCAACTTGTACACTTTTTCCACTCTCTTCAATTGTCGTTCTCCTTCACAGGCGATCCATTCTGTGGCCTGGCACCACGAGGGGAAGCAGTTTATCTGTAGTCACTCAGACGGCACACTGACCATATGGAATATAAAGTCCCCAGCCAAGCCTATACAGACAATCACGCCACACGGTTAGTTTCTCTCTCTCTCTGGCTCAAACACACACATTCATTTCCTTCAAATTCATTTTCTGCAGGATAAGGGTAGCAGAATTATGTCTATTCCGCAAGGTTGTATCACACCTTTCTCAAAGACTTGTTAATTCAGGATTGTAATTTGATTTTTCCCCACCTCCCTCTCCTTCAGAAAGCAGCTTAAAACAATCACCTTCCCCCCTTCCCTGATTTCCATTTCAAGTGAAGCTTTAATTTTCGTTCTCATTTTGTTTCTCCGTGGAGGCTGTGTTGTGGTCTTTAGTGATGAGCAAGGTGAGGTCAGTGTCTCCTTTTGGTGCACATCCTTGCCTGTTCTATTGAAGATACTCCCTCTTTTAATACAACAAGCCCTTCAGCTTCACCCGGTCTCCATGAGAATAGCACATCAGACAGACGGATTTACAAAGAAAAATAATTGGGAACAGCCACAAAATGTTGTGCAAAAACTGTGGGACAGTGTTATTTAGTATGTTCCATAGATGTTAGGAGACACTGTTTAGGGGAGTGCAATGTATTTTAGTATCTGACAAGGATCTGACATTATTGAGTATACCAATTTTTGACTAATACTTTACAATAATAGTCCATTAGTTAATGTATTTACTAACATGAACAAACTATTAGTAATACATTTATTACTGTATTTAATAATCTTCAATAATGTTAGTTAATGTTATTTAAGTTAAATAACGCTAGTTCATGTTAACTCAGAGGGCATTAATGTTAACAGCAACAATGTTAACGTTAATGCTAACACGGTTTGGATAGCATAGTGTGAGTACACCCTTAGTGTCCTAATTATTTTCCGATGACAGGCCTAAACAAGCAAAGGTACCCACATAAAAACATTCAGCTTAACATAATTTAATAAACATTAAACATTTTTTTCAATATCGCACACCCCTACTGTTAAGGGGGATTCAGTATATCTCTTTAAGGATTGTCATTCCAGTAAATATGACTATATTGCAACTTTTGAATTTGCACATATGACAAAAATGTTCCTGAACCCCATCAAAGACCCCATCAAAGACCAACAGTCAACTTTATCAAATGAAATGAGTGTCGTTAACTCAAAACTGACTGAAAGTTAATTCTACTCACTTCAAAAGAGTTTTAAACTTAGTGTTGATGGTAATGAGTTAATTAAATACCTCATTACTTCATCTTAAATGGAGTAAGTTCACAGTACTCATGTAGATTACTTTTTTAACTCAAATGTTTTGTAGCAATCGGTTTCCTCAAACGGTTTGAGTTGTCTTAACTATTTGGGTTTTACAGTACTCAGTTGGTTTGATTTCTCTTCATTTATTGAGTTTTACTGTGCCAATTTTGCTTCGTTTACTCATATGGAGTAAGTTCACAGTACTCATTAGGATTAGTTTTTGAACTTAAATGGTTTGTTGCAATTGGTTTCCTCAAATGGTTTGAGTTACCTTGACTTTTTGGGTTTTATGGTGTAGGATTGCCATTTAACAGCTGCTTTGAATAAGAACAAAACTTAAATCATAATGAACATAATGATAAAAGACTGTATATACAGTAGCAAGTTTGTGTGACACTGAATTAATAAACATGAATAAATGTTTTTAAATAAGCTTTAAATTAGGCATGACTTTCTTTAATCACTGCATTTCTTATTTTGTGTTACGATTGATAACTTAAATAGTTTTGAACTGATAGGTCTTTGTAAAGCTCTTTTTAAGCTTTTTTGACACACTTCCTCTATATGGGAGAGAGGCTCTGTCCCAGATGCTACCCTCAGCTCTTGCAGTCTTCATTCATGTCCACTTTTGGGTCACATCACAATATAGTCTCCTTCTAAAATGAGTCTTGTCTTTTTTGCTCTGCTTCCATCTGGTCTTTTATAACCACAATTTTGTCAGGTTATATATTGCAGGACGATTGTATTTGTTTTGCGACCATATGACAAAATATTAATATTTTGGTCCGCTTTGGTCCATTTTGGTAAACATGTCCCATAATTGCAACAAAGAGTGTTTTTGTTGTTTTTTTGAATGAATGCAACCACATGAACATTTATATTAAGAAAACAATGCAAAGAAATGTTTTTAAATATAAATGAAAGTATTTGTTTAGTAATTGGACAAGCTCAACATGTTTCAGACCCCTATTTACAACCAGTTTTTAACTCATCCATTTGTGCCAATTAAAATGCTTCTGAATGTCAGGTGTAAATGGGACTTTAAATAATTTCAAATTAAAATTAAATTTGGGGTTTATGTAAAACTTAAAGCCATCTAAATTTAGATTTACTCGTAAAAATATGTGTTTTACTTATTTGCTACAATTGAGCTAATTCAAAAAAAAATATTTTATTGAAGATCAGAAAATATTCCAACACAAGAAATAAAAGTGGAGTCATCAATGGATTTCACAGAGTCATTAAACTGCTATTACATATGAAATGCACTATTTGGGACTGGGCCAAAATAAAAAATGAAGAAACTATCTGAATGAGTATTATTCTGTTTCAGGAAAGCAGCCTAAAGATGGAAAAAAGCCAGAGCCTTGCAAACCCATTCTTAAAGTAGAGTATAAGACCACAAGAGCAGGGTAAGTACAAACATGTATAGAATATCTTTTCTCTTTTTTTTCTTAATGCAGATCCAGACCATACTGTAAAAAAATGTGTAAATTACCAGTTTTTTTATATTTTGGATTCATGTGTATTTATGCTTTTGAATTGCATTATGGGACCTTAATCTTTCTTCCAACAACTTTTACTCTTAAAAAGTAAAAAAAAAAAGTGATTTTAAAGTAACATTTTTAATAGTTTAAAGTGATATATTGTCTGGATTGGTGTTGGATATTACGGTACAAAAACCTTTTAATAAACTGTCAGTACATTTTCTGTTATTTTACAGACTTAATTCTCTCTATATTATTTCTTATACTTTATATTATTTCAAACCCAGTGCTTCCCACACATAGACTTTACTTGGGCGGGCCGCCCAGGTATATTAACGGCCGCCCAAGTGTTTTTGGCGACACTTTTAAAAAAAATTATTTCTATTATTATCATCCTTTTACACCTTTTTTTATATCTGCCCAAGATAACCAAATATCTGTAATCGATTAACCAGTTGAAAATTGCCGTTTTGTTGGCTACTGCTGGTTCTGTGTGCATGAGAGCTGTCAACTCTCCCACAGACAGTCACGTGCTCTGCAGACCCACATAGACAGGCCTTTTTGACACTTAAAATTGCATCCGGCCGAGGTTTCTAAATCCTCTAATGTCCAGTATTTGGCTTTTGCTTTCGAAAGTTGTTGTTAATTGTATGCAAATTTACATTAGCTTTTTATTTTAACCTACTTTCGCTTGGCTTCACAGCTGACTGCGCGCACAACCGAGAGAGCGAGAGAAACATTAAATAATTCATTCTTTAATAAACGATTCAGAAAAACTTTACTATATACTCGGAGGGGACGAAATGACATCTAAACTGGCTGCAAAATATATGTACACCATTAGAAATTTATAATCAACTAATTCCCCTTATTTAAATAATCTACACTAATAATTATTATATATTTTTAGAGATGTTGTCTGTTTTTATTCCTTTTTTTCTGTCATTTATTTCTCATTATTTGTATATTTTATTAATTTTATTATGTTACTATATTACATAGCCTATTTTATACATATCTAAAATGCTTTGGCAATACTGTACAAAATGGCATACCAATAAAGCAACCTGAACATACCAATAAAGCACTGAAACTACTAAAATGTCAATAAAAGTAACTTTGTTAAACTGTAGAGTTGAACTTTCAAAATCATATGTCAACAGAGCAGAGATCAAGGTCCCATAATGCAATTCACAACCATAAATAAACTGAAAACACTTGTGAATCACAAAATATGGAAACTGTTAATTAACAGATATTTTTTACAGTGTAGTTTTTCCAGGTTTGTGTTGTTAAACTAGTAAAGCCTTTTTGAAGCACTTACTGCTAGAGGTTTTTAAATAAATGCACACATCTGGGCAAATGTAATATAGTCCAAAAATCTGGGGCTACTCTAAAATTTAAAATTAATTCCACGCATATTTAAACCTGGAAGTAAACAAAAAGTAACAAAGTAAAATAAATAGTCTGCTATATCTAGGTCAACAACAAATAAACAAACTTTTCTTCAGCTCATGCTGCTTTTTATTTTTTATTTTTTTTTAGCAAATTTTCACTTAGAGTGCTAAGCTGCTATTGTTATTGTTATTTAAGAAAAATTGGGTCACACTTTATTTGGATGGTCCGTTTGCTGAATTTAAGATACATTACATCTACATGCAAACTAATTCTCATTAGATTATATGTACACTGTTAGGGTTGGGGTTAGTGTTAGTGTAAGTTGACATGTACTTGCAAAGTTTCTTATAGTCAGTTATATGTCTGTTGAAGGAGCAGTATCAACAGATGTTAAGCAGACAGTCTACTAATACTCAAATAGACCATCAAAATAAAGTGTTACCAAGAATTGAAACACACTTACTAAGTGCAGTTTTTGTTTGTTTCCTGCACAGGGATCCGTTTATGATCTTCTCTGGTGGTTTGTCGTATGACACTGTTGGTCGACGGCCATGCTTGACAGTAATGCATGGGAAGAGCACGGCAGTTTTGGAAATGGACTATCCCATTGTAGATTTCCTCACCCTGTGTGAAACGCCATATCCTAACGGTATGTAGGTCACTTTACACACTAACTGCACCTGCTCTGAGTAATATTAATGCAATAAGTACTCAGTCCTTTTATCTCATGCCACTTCCTCCCTCCTGTTTTTTTTTGCTGACATTTAAACCTTTGTTTTTTTTTTGATTGTTCAATTCTTTCATGTTCTTTGTAGATGAGCTTTCCCCGTGGAACTGCTGCCTAGTAATTACATTTTACATCTCTTTTTTTTAAAGCTCCCTCTATTCATAACATGCAGTTCTCTGACTTGCATTCCTTTATTATTGCAGTACCCATTTGAATAATTTATCATTTTGGTGGCTATTTATGAATTGTAAATGATTTCTTTCTCTCAGCAGGCAGATTTAGCAAAAACTGATGCAACTTTAGGGTTATACAGTAATTGTCTGTCAATAGTTTGCTGGTGTGAAGAACACATCATTAAATCTGTTTAGTTTGTGTCTCTTTGTACTTGTTATGTGCTTGTTTCAAGCACTGTTGGTGGCAAATGCACTACTGTTGATATTTTCTTCCACTTTATTTGAAGGAAATGTATAGTTTTTAGGATGTATTAACTGTTTAAAGATAAATAGTCATATTGTTAAAGATAGTGTTCATCAAAAAGTATTGTTTCTTTCACAGAAATAATAAATGGCACAAATGTTTTCATTATTTGAATTGGTTATTAATATTACTATTTATTTATTAATTTATTTATTAGATGAGTGGCTAATCACCCTGATCATGTCAAAAACCTGTAGCTTGTGTATGTGTGTTAGTGGTTTTCCTCTTATGATTCAACTTGCTTTAAAAGAAAGAAAGCCAATCATGCAGTTGCACCAACAGTTCTTGCCAAAACTCAGCATCTCTGTTTAAACATCTGCGTTAAAGGCTTAAGCATTTTGTTTAGAGTCTGTGTTAAGCCAAACTGAAAAGCGGTAATGAATGCAGGAGGAATGGGAACAGTGTTTGCAGTGCTGCTTGCATAACTGTGTCTGGCTCTGTACGTTGATTAAGCTATATTTGAAGTAGATGTCTTTGGCTCTGACTCATTATTGAGACATTTGGGAGGTTCGAACTCATGCAGTGACGTCTCTAGTCGTTACTTTTAGAGCTAAAAAAGGATCAAGCTACTAAAAAAATGTACTAAAGCCCACATGAAATCTGTCCCCGCAGAAATCTGCAGATTTTTTATCCCATCGAGTCTATTACTTATTAAAATTTGTGTAAATTGATTTAGTTTTTATATAGATTTTTGTTTTGTTATTGAATAATATGCTAATGTTTATATGATTTATGTACAATACAGTGTGTAAAGTAATATTTTCAGTCTTTTAGTGGATTTATTAAATGAGAGACTTACTTTTACCAAACTAGAGGTTCTGACTGGATTTGAATTGGAAACCTTAAATAAAAGTTTAAAAAGTAATTGTTTTTTTTTTATTTATTTCATTAAAAAAAATCCCCATAAATCCAAAGATTTATTATATATATATTTATTATATATATATATATATTTATTTATTTATTTTATTTTTTTTACAAAATTCTGCACAGAAAAAGCCAAAAAAAAATCTGCAGATTCTGTCTGGCCCTAAGGGATGCTCCAACAAGCGAGTGCAATGTCTTTGTTAATAAAGATTCTGTTATAATGTTACAATCGGAGAATACATAATTGTTTAAATACAAGGTTATTTTATCCATCCCATTGTGTTTCTTTGCAGATTTTCAGGAACCATATGCTGTAGTGGTCCTCCTCGAAAAAGATTTAGTAGTTATTGACCTTGCACAAAACGGGTACGTATCGCCCACAGCATTTGCGTCATATTTGTTTACACTTCCACACTTTTCCACTACAGTCTCAATCTGATTATTTTGGCCTGTGATGTTTTTCATAGTTACCCTATCTTTGAAAACCCATATCCCATGATGATTCATGAGTCTCCTGTGACGTGTTGTGAGTACTTAGCCGATTGTCCTGTGGACCTCATACCTGCACTTTACTCTGTCGGGTCACGCCAGAAACGACAGGGCTACAGCAAAAAGGTAAAGCATGCACGCACACATTTAGGCTTATAACAGTAAACGCTTTTCTTGTTGCAGTAAATTGCTGAAGTTTTTATCACGGTATATGGTATTATCGCAATATTGGCCATGCAAAAAAGATTAATTTAACAGGTATAATAACCAGAAATACTATTGCTTTATTGTATATACTGTACATGTTCAGAGTAAACAAATGCTTCAACCAAATTAAATTACAATATGATTATAAAGTACAATAGTTTATGCTTCACAATAAAGTCTCATTAGTAAATGTTAGTTAATGCATTAAAATCAACAGTGAGATAAAGTCCGATTTATTAGTTAATATGTTAATAACAGTTTAAAAATACAAATTTAATTTGATTAGTTATTTAATGCTTACAACTACAATTTTTATGCATTATTAGGCATTAACTATGAAATTAACAACACTTAAGGTTAATAAAATATTTTGTAAGTGTAGTTAAATTAGCTACTATTGAGTTTACATGGACACCAATAATCCGATTTTATTACAATTAAGACAATACTCTGATTATGACATGTAAACAGTGATTTTTGATTAATTTAATCTGATTGCGATCATAATCGAACTTAACAGAAATCGGATTAAGATGGTGGAGTATGCCACATTATTGAAATGCAGTACAGACATGTAAACACCTTAATCAAACAGTTACCTTCATTTAGGATTTTCACCTTATTCTGTGACAGGATATTCCATACACACACACACGGCTGTTTGACACTATTCTCTGCACCTGCCGAGTCAGTGAAGGACCACAGACACCTGCATCATGAAATGTGGAGTTTTTTTTCCCTCCCATACGGCGTGTGGTATCAAATTCCATTAAATCAACATGCGAAGTTCATACTGGCATCCAATATCTCGTTTGTCATGGGGGCATGCATGAAATGTCCCTGAATGAAAGCGAAAGTGTCAAACTGCAGTTAAAGTCGACAAATTAAAAATGAAACACCCGAAATTACATGAAATGTGGAGAAATGTGGAGAGCGTGGTGACGCAATGACGTTAATCGAATTATGTGCTATAACATGTTAAATGGGATAATGAAAGGAACATTCAAAAGGCAACTCATGATCAAGGCAAATAATTTGATTACTGATGTCCATTTAAACGTAGTCATTGACTATTGGAATCTAATTCTAGCTGTTAACATACGATAGCCCTATAAATAGTAAGCTTTTTAAGCATTTTTTTTCAGCACATAGTACTTTAGGCCAGAATAACATGTGGAAATATTAATATTGGAACTATTAGGCGCTATTGTGAACACCATTGCAAATACAAGGTGTGTCCCACTTTATACTAGGATGTACTTGCATCAAAAAATAAATACAATGTACTTACTCTGTTCAAATGTATTGCAAAACACTTCTCTTGAAGTGCTCTTGATTGGGTATGCGGGTAGAGTTAGGGACAGGTTTGGTGGTATGGGTTGGTTTAAGGGTGGGTTAAGGCATGGTCAACAGTTTAATTACAAAAGCAATTACAGATGTAATTACATGCAGGTATTTAATCAATCATAAGTCAAATGTAAAAACATGTATTTACACAAGAAGTACATTGTATCAAATGATTAATATCAGTGTAAGTACATATTAGTTAAGGCCACCTAATATAAAGTGGAACCACAATGTAAATATTCTTAAAAAGCACTCTTAAATAATAAATAATTATTCACTTTATTTTAAAGTGCTTGTGTTATCAATCGTGTATGTTCATTATCACTATACAGTACATTGAATTATTATATATTGACTTATGTCTAAACCCATTTAAAAGTGCTAATCTGATAAGATAATGATGTCTTTTAAGTTAAAACGTCCTGCCCACACACACACAGACCTTGGCTTTTGACTGAATGGCCACGTCGCCCCATAAAGTACCTGTGTGACTTCAGGCCCCCGTCGCGCAGCACATTGTGTCCTCAGACTGAGTGGGTCAGAGACACAGACAGGGGTATTTATGGGTATGAAAGAAAGCATTGACCTCTCAGCCGAGACTGGAGTGCAGTGTGTAAGTTGTGGGTTTGTCTCCCACCGGGAGCAAGTTAACTCAAACAGCCCACTTTGAATCGCAGCACTTCTGAATACCTTTGAATAAACTGCTTCAGCTTCCACGCCTCACGAGGAAACGCTTTCCTATAGAGCCACGCCAGGCATTTAATAAAGGTTCCGCCCACGTTGCAGAAATGTTTTGTGGCTGCCAGTGCCAGCCTCAGTCATTATATTAAAAGAATATGCTTACTAAAACGTACAAATTGGCCACTTTTCTTTTTATTAAATTTCCCAGGAATGCTCGCATGCTTCAGGGCAGCAACTACTAAATTTCCTCTATTCTCATACTGTATGTTGAGAAATGTTGGATTTATGTGGATAGCTTTCGTGCATTTATGTGGTTCTGTTGTTTCTCACAGGAATGGCCTGTCAGTGGTGGAAACTGGGGCCTGGGCACACAAAGCTACCCTGAAATAATAATAACTGGGTAAGAGCAGTGTGTAAATGTAAGCGAGTGTGTGTGTTGTAGCTCTTTCCGCACGGTTTTCTTCCTATCACCATTTGTAGTTTTGCTGAAATGGCAGAAATTGTACAAAAAGATTTAAATGGCGTAAAAGAAGAAGGCAGGGTATAGGAAGAGGGAGGAGGAGCGGGTAATGAGCAGGACAAGATGGTTGCGAAAGGGAAGTATGAATAAAAAGTAAGCATTTTCTGATGTACCACCCATGGGATGACAGAACCTTTTTTCACTATTTTAGTGAGTTTGACAGCAGTGGGAAGAGCATTTTCTCTCATCTCTTGACTAGCTTTTATCTGACATAGCAACTTACCTCAGTGGTTTGTTTGGATACATGAGGTAATGGTGACAGTGTGTTTATGTGGGTTTGTGTATAAAAATGTTTGAGTGAAAAAATATATATTTTCTTGCAGGCATGCAGATGGTTCAGTGAAGTTCTGGGATGCTTCAGCAAGTGAGTACCGGATGTTTCTGTCTTTATATTCACCTCATTTACTACTTTTGCACAGTGCAATAGTTTCGTGTGTGGTGTGGTAGTTCCTCAAAGCTTATTAACTTGCTTAGAATATATTTGCATTTGGCAGACACATTTTATATCAAATTGTTGGGTCCTGTGCATCAAATCATTGACTTCAATGCATCATACAAATGCGTTTATGGCCACAGTAAGATCTTGTCGCATCAAATCCAGTTAGCAGACTGCTTTTGAAGGTTTGGTTCTCACTGGAATAGTTCTGAGATGAGCCCCTATTATGCATTAAAAAGGTCATATTTTGATTTTGGGGCTCTCCAACAGCAGGCTTATATGCATGCAAGGTCAAAAAACACTTTCATTGTCTTATAATATGCATTTATTTATAATTATCCTAACGACTCCCATATGATTTGTTTAGCGATTCATTTGTTCCCAACCCCCTTCTTTGCACAATGCTAATCTGCACTGATTGGTCTGATGACCTTTGTCTGTTGCGATTGGTCGACTGCGTTCAGCGCGAGACTGAAAGTAATGCCCCCCATGGCTTTTGGAACGACGATTTTGAAGTAGTTAGAGCACAGAGTGTATGTGTGAGCCCAATGCAGGGGTGCATTAAAGCAGTTTAACACCAGCATATTGCTTTATTCTTAACCCCGACACACATTCAGTATTAATCTAATAACCGCTGCACATGTAGGAACAGCTGACGGTGGCCATAGTAACGACAAACGGCAGTGGATCACAAGCTCAGAAACGTATTTAAATCCGTAAGCAAAGCGGCTTGCGTCACGTTTTCAACGTGGATTTAGACGCGATATGAGAATATAAAGAGTTAACCAGATACACTACAAGCCACGTGGAGCGTTTACAAGTAAAAAACACTATTAAATACATAATTTGCAAGCTAGAGAAAACATGGAGGCAACCATTTTAATCACACTTAAGTTACTTACACTTGAGAAATGGCGGAAGAAACTGATCCATGAACTATGTACTGTAAAGTTCTCGTAAAGCTCAATTTTTCTGGGTGTGCGTGTGCAACAAATGGGCGAGGCTTGAGTTCCGTATCAATGTCACGCCGACACAGCTAAAGATTCATTACCCTGGAGATTCGTTTGAACCACTTAGAGTCGACTCTTTTATAGATTAATCAATAGTTTTAAACACGGTGCACTTTCAGATTTAAACATCAGCTGAA
Organism: Danio kyathit; assembly: GCA_903798195.1. Classification (NCBI taxonomy): domain Eukaryota; kingdom Metazoa; phylum Chordata; class Actinopteri; order Cypriniformes; family Danionidae; genus Danio; species Danio kyathit. The sequence goes on along the minus strand of LR812538.1, from coordinate 35,927,987 downwards.
TATTTACTTCACTTAGAGCTGTGTTACACACTGCATGGAAGGTCATTTTCAAAAACCCAAAATAGGGGCTCATTAGGAATGCACTTTGAGAAACAATGCTTATGGGACAGTTATTAGATACATCCCTAGATTTGTTGTAATTTGCTGCTTATATGTGATGGACACCCTCCACTTCCAAATCTATTTGTGTTTTATTCATCTGATGAACACTTTACAGAAGCAATTTATCTAGAATTATTACTATGAGGGTTTTTTTTTCTCTGTTAAACACAAAATAATATCATTTAAAGAATGTTTAGTAACCACTATCTGTTGACTTCCATGTTTGTTTTTTTTCTCTACTATGGAAGTCAAAGGCTGGTTACCAACATTCTTCAAATAATAGTATTTTGTGTTCAACAGAGCAAAAAAATAAACTCATAATTTAGAATCACTTAAAAAATAAGTAAATGGTGAGTTTCTTTTTTGTTTTTGAGTGAAATATCTCTTTAAGTATTTCCCCATTCAAGAGTTGGTCTTGAATCCCAGAATAGCTGCCCGTAGGCATTGCAAATGTGGCCGCTGAGTGAACTGATTTTCATTGAAAGAGCTCTACTTTAAATCACATTCGACTACTTTTAAATATCGAATTAAATGCAAGACTTTGTCGACTGCTAGTTATTAGAGTATAACTTGACAGCGGACATCACTTGCCTTAACAATACAACCTGTGATTTATGGACCAGCTGGGAACTGACCTTATAATGTCACACACAAAATGCACACCAGATCCCACAGGCTTTGTCTAAGCTTGCGCACTGCAGAGGGAGACCAGCGTGCTACCTGTTAATGACATTTGACCTTGCCTTAACTGTGAGCTTGACAGACTACACTTTCCTCTGTTCCTGTACCTCCCGTAGGTGCTAAAGGACACATTGTATTATTACAAATACCACAAAGGTTGCCAACCCCTCACACAAGCACTTGTTTAACATTCAAATCGGCTTTCTTAATAGTAGGAGCTAATTTAAAACCAATGTTGCCCTCATTTTGTCAACCAATGAAATATAAAGCTAATTAGACCAGACGTTTTAATCCTACTAAGACTAATCTTATGTCATTTAATATATTTTATTTGCTTTGAGTGAACTGAACAATTGGAGTCAGTGGATTAGTAGCCCCCCAAAATTGGACGAAACACATTTATGCATTGAAGGGCATTAAAAATTTTCCCATCACTTTTTTAATCCCCCTTGTCATTAACTGTACAAATCTACAAGTTGTAAGACTTTGTTTTCTGTGATTTCTTCTTCAATTACACCATTTTATGGTAGAAGTTTTTTTTATATATATAGAGACAACTCAAATATTGATTGTCTAAGGGTGCTTTCACACCTGTGAATCGATTCATTTGTTCTGAAACAGGGATTAAAATTGTTACATTGTTGCTCTTTGTTCTTGGTGCGGTTCGCTTTCACATGGCAAAGTTTCTAAATGGACCAAAACAAGCTAAAACAAGTCACGTGTGAGTAAACTCTCCTCACATTGGTCAAAGTTTCACAGTTTATTTTGCAGAGTCCTGCTCAGCTGTCGGGGGTGGTTTGGTGGTGTTTGACAAGGTGCGCGCGACATGTTTGAAGAGCGAGGAGGGATGCGGTAGGGAGGGGTGATGAGAAGGGTGTGCGACGTATTTGATGACCGGGAGGGAGACGCACTATTTCGGGGAGATTATCGCTTGTTTGCATCTGTGAGTCTCTGTGCCTTTGTGGGAGACTCCCGAAACTTCTGGGAGACTTGGGATGTCTGGAATGACCTCCCGACCTACTCTCTCTTCATATAGCCGTATGCCTAGCTATTATATATTCATAAAACACTGTGATATAGCTGGGCTCGGATTGTATCGCTTTCTCACTACAATTGATCCGCTCCAGAGTTCATTTCAATCGAAATTCAGGCGGTCTCGGAGCGATTGCTTTGGCGCGGATCCGAGCGCGATTGCCCTGTTCACATATGCCAAACGAACCCCGCTAACTGGGCAAACGCACCAGGTTCCGGAACAAAAGTCTAGGTGTGAAAGCACCCTAAGACGGGTGCCCAAGCTTTTTTTTTATGAAGGGCCAAAATCCAAGCTTGATTGAGAGCTGTGGGCCGAAAGTAAATATAGCAAACTGTATTACATTAAAGTTGCCATGGGTATTTCCCTAATTTATTTCATAATATTTACAAATAAATAGAAAAAAAAAACTTTAACCGTATTTACTAATGCGTTTTTTTTAAAAAAATATATTATTTTAATGAACTTATTATAGTAAAACCATAAAAAAACATTTTAAAAAATCCAAACAATGGAGTTCAATGCCGAATACATTAGACATGCTGAACCTGCCTTTGCCTTGATTTGCATGCTGATGTCTTCTGCTTTGTCCCGTATTCGTTAAGTGGCAGTATGTACATTTTTTAAAGATCTGATTCATGTACAACATTTAACTGAAACATTTAATTTCAGTCAGCTTTTTTGTAGCACAAGAAACAAACAAACAAACAAACAAACAAACAAACAAACAAACAAAAGGTTACATTAAAATAAAAATGATAATCTCTGTTGAAGGAATTCCCCAACCCATCCCAATTATATTCTCTCTGGCAGGCCAAATCAAAGGATACAAAGGTCCAACTTTGGCCCGCAGGCCCTAGTTTGGGCATCTTATGTCCAAGGCAACCTATTACCTGTTTAATTGTTAAAGCTCAGCACAATTGTGATTGTTGTAAGGAAGAAAAAAAACTATGCATAAAAATAAAGATAAGATCTAAAACCAATTGACACTCTTCCTCGATTTTCACAATTCATCAATTTCACAATTTTCATCTATGTTCACATTTTACATGAATTGCAACAGACGTACAGTTTTAGTGCATTTCTTGCCCCCACATCTTGAATTTGTAGGATATTTAGTTCATTTTAGTGTCCCAAAGCCCCATTAAAGTGATAGTTCACCCAAAAATGAAAACTTACTCAACGTTTATTCCAATATAGGCTCGATCTGAAAACGTAGCCCTATATACATTTCTGGAGATCGCGAATTATGTAGCCAGAAGTACCTATGGCTGCTTTTTGTCTTTAAAACAGTTCCTGAAAGAGGGTAAGACAAAAACAGAGGCCAAAAATAAAATAAACAAGTAAATAACAGTGTGAAAACATCAACAAAATCTGAAAATGTGGTAAAATCAGGCAAGGGCTTTTCTTTTTCTGGATTGCTTTTAAATACTGTCGGTTGGGTTTAGGGAAGTGGGTGTACAGGTCAATCGGTGCTTTTGAAAACACTATTGGTTGGGTTTAGGGAAGAAGGCGTGTGGGTCAGTCGATCGGTCAGTCAGTCAGTCAACAGCGGCCTCTGGTGGATTTATGCGAGAACAGCAGGCACTTGTGTGAGAAATTTGAGATCTGAAAAAGCATACACAGCGGCCTCTGGTGGATTTGCGAAAACAAAAACTGCAAGAAAACATATATCCTGGGACTTATTTGGCACTCTCCAGAAATGTATATAGTAGTACGTTCTCAGAATGAGCCTGGGTTGGTTTTTTCATACGCAAGTGGCTCCAGACATGTATGAATTTCACTGAACACAAAAATATGTCTCTTCTTTTATGATCATCAGGAAAAAAATAAATGTACAAGTTTCTTTTCTTCTGTTGAACACAAAAGAAGATGTTTCATCAACTCATAAATGTTTGGAACCCCTTGAGGGTGACTACATTTTTATTTTTGGGTGAACTGTCCTTTTCATTTCCAATCCTGGGACAATATGAAATGTTATTATTCATTTCAAAATTAATTTGGTTAGAATTTGGGGAATATCTCTGGTTGACTGTACATTATTTATCACATTTCCCATTGTGCTCAGTAATGCTCCAGGTCCTGTACAAACTGAAAACGGCAAAGGTGTTTGAGAAGGCACGCTGTAAGGAGGAGAAACCCAGCACAGAGATTGTGGATGAAGACCCATTCGCCATTCAGTTGATGTCTTGGTGTCCCGAGAGCCGAATGCTTTGTGTGGCTGGTGTCTCTGCCCACGTCATCATATATAGGTTTAGCAAACAGGAAATCACCACAGAAGTAGTGCAGGTAAAGTATGTTTTCATCTAGACTGAAAAACTTGGTTTTCTAAAGAGGAGTGAGTAATGCTGTCCTTATAGGCGCTTTAAGTCTCCCTCTCTCCTTCCCCGTCTCGAGTTATTTTAGTTTCCTGACAACTGCCATGACTCATAATGTTAATAATATTATAAAATCTGTTCATTAAATGGATGTTGTTCAGTGACTTGAATGCGTGTGTGCATTTCTGCATGTCTATGTGCCATCTAAGGATATCTGAAGAACAGTTGTTACTCAGATGCTTTACCTAAATCCCTAAGCCTTTCAAAGCCGTTTTAATTAATGTTCACCACATCTTGCTGTATATATTGAGCTTGAATAATTAATACTGCATTCATTTTGCCCTCTCACTGTTTTTTTTGCAAGCTGTGCATCTGCATACTGATGCTTCCGTGACCCATAAATGAATGAGCGCTTATGATAATGCCATTAGAAAATATATCTGTGAATAATTTGAATTTACATATGATTTATTATGGGGAAATGTGTAATGCGTTTTTTAGACAGAAGCAATTAAGCAATAATAATGCTTAATCAACATGACTTATTTACATACGTATTAATTCATGACTTATGTAACCAGATAATAAATGAGATTTTCAAATACAGGACACGTGAATTTCAGCGACAGGAATGAATCTGATTGGTTGGAAAAGGCACATGTTCAGCACAAGTGTGGGAAAAACCATTAGTGCTACCATTGGCTGCTGACAGAACGTTCACACGTTTGTAAAATGAGGGCAAATTAAACCTATTAGCACCTTCAGTCTCATGACTCTCACACACATAGAAACACACCAATTAGCATGTCTCGTATTGAGAATAGCGACACCAATGGGGATCAATTAACTCATTGCGTCTAGCTGATTCATACACAGCTGTTCTTGTGCAAGTTACATGTTTGTACATATATGTGTGTGTGCTTTACAGTTACTGGAGCTTCGGTTACAGCATGAACTCAATGATCTAGAGTCTCCAGAAGGGGGAGGAGATCAGACACCAGCTCCGCCCACACCAAGCACCTCCCCCAGTCCTCAAACCGCTGGCCCCCAGACACACACCTCCTCAAGCAGCAACTCCTCAGACGGGATGCGAGACAACGTGCCCTGCCTAAAGTAATGCTGCTTTAAAGGTTATATGTTTGTGGGCTGCATTCAAAATCACATACTGTCTGAGTAGGTGCATATTTTGGACGAGTGATTACTGTGCAACCTTTAAAGAGAATATGTTCTGTATGGTGTGAATGTGTGTAGGATGAATGTAATCCAGAGGTACATTTGGCAGGTTGTTATTATCATGTGACAGTTGCGTCACTTTACTGACATTCACAAATCTCCTCCCGTGCCCTTAGAGGATTGTAAAATGTGCTTTCGAATCTTGTTGGAAGTAGTAGTAAGCTATTCGGAAAGGGTTTTTGTTGAGTACTGTGAATTTCCGACATTCTACTCTTTTCCGGTACCTACTACAGTATACAGTAGGGCCATACAGAAGCCTATGCGATTTTGGATGCAGCTAGCAGGATTTTTTCCCTATTCAAATTATGTTATCATATCATGTAATTGCAGTATCATGCATATCATGTAATTAGGCAGGCTACTTGAAAAATGTAGTGAGCTAAGCTATTAGCTACTCTACTTAAAATGTAGCTTAACTACACTTAAAGCTACCCCCTGGGAAATGTAGCAAGCTAGCTACTTGGCAAAACTAGCTTAGCTACATCTAAGCTATTTTTGTAATTTTCATTTTTAAATCGAAGCAACTTAAATCCAAGTCAATCATATCTTAGAGACAGGGTTCAAATGGTCATGGAAAACCTGGAAAAGTCATGGAATTTTGACATGGCATTTTCCAGGCCTGGAAAAGTTTTGGAAAAACAGAAAAACGCACAAAGTTTTGGAAAAGTCATGGAAAACAGATATCTGTATACTTGAATATAGGTTATTGGTAACACTTTATTTTGATGGTCCATTTGAGTATTAGTAGACTGTCTGCTTAATATCTGTTGATATGCTCCTTCAAGGGGCGACGCAGTGGCGCAGTAGGTATTGCTGTCGCCTCACAGCAAGAAGGTCGCTGGTTCGAGCCTCAGCTGGGTCAGTTGGCGTTTCTGTGTGGAGTTTGCATGTTCTGCCCGCGTTCGCGTGGGTTTCCTCCGGGTGCTCCGGTTTCCCCCACAAATCTAAAGGTGGATTGGGTAAGCTAAAATTGTCTCTAATGTGAATAAGAGTGTATGGATGTTTCCTAGAGATGGGTTGCGGCTGGAAGGGCATCCACTGCGTAAAACATATGCTGGATAGGTTGGCGGTTCATTCCGCTGTGGCGACCCCAGATTAATAAAGGGACTAAGCTGAAAAGAAAATGAATGAATGAATGATTGCTCCTTCAACAGACATTTAACTGACTATAAGAAACTTTGCAAGTACATGTCAACTTACCAACCCTAACCCCAACCTAACAGTCTACTTATAATCTAATGAGAATTAGTTTCCATGTAGATGCAATGTAGCTTAAATTTAACAAACGGACCATCAAAATAAAGTGTGACCAGGTTATTTACTTCTTTTCTGTCCTTGGCCAATCACATACTCTCACATTGATAGTGCAGTGTAAGCATTATCTAAATCAAATTTTCATAGATATAAATATAAATTGAGACTATATAGATGCTGCGTGTTTTACGATATGCTGTAATAAATTTGAACATGCATTGTTTTTCTTTTACCATGCATATGTAGACATTGCATGAAACATTAGGTCATGAAAATTTACTTGAAAGTCTTGAAAAAATCATAGAAAAATCATGGGATTTTAGTAGTAAAAATATGAACCCTGTAGAGATCAATAAAACTGTCAATGAAACATATGAGGCATAATTGTTCAGATCAATTATTTACTGCAAATAATATGCTGTACTAAACAGAAACAAATTATCCATGCATTTGTGGAAAACATAATTATTACATTACAAATTGATAGTGTCAGTTTTCTTTAGTTTTAACGAAGAAAACAACTACAAAAATGACATCTAAACATCTGTACAAAGGACTTCACATAATCAATGACATCAGATTATTTGCAGAAGGAAACATTTTAATTCAATGTAACAAAGAGCTGTCAACAATATTTATTAAACAACCAATCAGTAAGTCATGACATTATGTTTTATGTTACTTTAACTTAATAAAGCAAGTTAATTGTGTTTCAAATAATGTCAAACAGTCATATAGTCAAAGGTAAAGTTGAAAATTTAGAAATTTTCAATTACTGGTTCTTAAACCAGTACTGGTTCAATACTGGTTCTTTCTTCTGATTGGCTGCAGTGATACACAGATACACAGACACGGGAGCATTTGAAAGCCACATCTATCAGAGGATCCATATATCAGTAGATATACTGATACATGCTCCTATGTCTGTGTATGTTTGTAAGCACTCTGTGAAGATAATGAAGCAATGATCATAGTAGCCAATCACAGTCATATCTATTGAGCATCTGAACACAGTGGCCAAACAACAGTGTTTAAAAACCCACTTAACCATAGTCAAATGTAAGTTGAAAATAGATGTTTTTAAAAAATGTCTGTACTGATCAGTATCGTGCTTGGTACTTTTGACAACACTAGTTTTACCTCAATTAAAAAAATTATTAACATAAGTTTTAAGTCAATTTAAGGTTAAGTAAGTTGAAGTGATTAGTAAAGCTAATTTGATTAAACTTAAAAATAGGGGTGCAAGATTAATTGAAGTCAATTTCATGTGAATTTTGGTTTGGTTCTGTAATAAGTTGCCAATCTCCAGCACATGCTTTCAGATGGAGCAGGATTTTCTACAAAGTTCGCTGACATACAGTTGAAGTCAGAATTATTAGCCCCCTGTTTATTTTTTTTTCCCCAATTTCTGTTTAACGGAGAGCAGATTTCTTCAACACATTTCTAAACATAATAGTTTTAATAACTCATTTCTAATAACTTATTTATTTTATCTTTGCCATGATGACAGTAAATACTATTTTACTAGATATTTTTAAGACACTTCTATACAGCTTGAAGTGACATTTAAAGGCTTAACTAGGTTATTTAGGTTGACTAGGCAGGTAATTAGGCAAGTTATTGTATAATGATGGTTTGTTCTTTAGACAGTCTGAAAAAAAATTTGCTTAAAGGGGCTAATAATTTTGACGTTAAAATGGTTCATAAAAAAAATTAAACTGCTTTTATTCTAGTTAAAATAAAATAAATAAGACTTTATCCAGAAGAAAAAATATTATCAGACATACTGTGAAAATTTCCTTTCTCTGTTAAACATAATTTGGAAAATATTTAAAAAAGAAAAGAAAAATCTAAGGGGGGTGGCTAATAAGTCTGACTTCAACTGTATATCGCATTCATCCAAGACTTTATTATTTTATTCTTATGATTTTCACTTTACAGTAATGATAACTTTGTGTAGCTTCTCAGTCAACTATGAAAAAAGCCTGTAAAATATCACATTTATTAACATGTTTTTACTACAAGTCATTTCATAACTTCGAGTGTTTGAAATAAATCCTTCTGTGAGATGATTCCATAGTTGTCTGATTATTAATCAGATTGAACCAATGAAAGCAGTTAAATCTGTTTATTCAGCAACCTCTATAGGCATTTTAGCTGTATTGGAGTTTCTGCTCAAGAGCACCCTCTGGCCTTTGGAGGAGATTCATATGCATATGCATGACAATCACAGCGATTGCGATATAATTTAAATTTATCATCCAGCCCAACTTAAAAATTCAAGGAAGCTGTTTTTTTTACAGTTTACAAATAGCTTACGATAATTAGGATGCCCATTTCAGTCATTTCCCCAACTGATAATTTCCATCAAATATGAGAGTCTTCTTTAAAAAAGTTAAAAATAGCACAAGTTACAAGCACATCTCAGGACTCTGTTCCATTCAGCTGCTCTCTGTCAGACTGTTTTTATATGTGTCCCATGTGTTTACAGCCCCTAATCCTCTCCGAAAAGAACGCTGAGTGCTGGAGCTGCCACAGACTGAAAGTGCGCAGACTTGACACAAATTGCAGTCTGACAAATCACACTAAAAGTTGCACCACAATGCTGTTTTTAAACACATGTAACTAGCTTCAGCTCATTTTGAATTGGAATTAAATGGTTTTGATAATCAAGCATGAGCGTCACCTTTAAATTCTTGTGTGGTCTATCCCCAGTATGTAAATGATCATATTATGCAAATGTTATACTTTAGATATTTTGCAGGGGATGTCTGTAACCCGTGTCCTGTGTCTGTGGTTCCCTCAGGGTGCGCAGCAGTCCTCTGAAGCAGTCTCCAGGGTACCAGGTGGAGCTGGTGGTGCAGCTGGTGTGGGTCAGCGGAGAGCCGCCGCAGCAGATCAGCAGCCTGGCCATCAACTCCTGCTACGGCTTGTGAGTCGGAACACATGAGAAGTTACCTGAGGAGTACAAGATCTATTTTACAACTTTTGATCAGACGGTGTACTGTTCAAAACAAACAAATCACACAAAACTACAGTATTTAGAAGACTTTGACATAAATAATTGTTTGTTTTGAGTAAGGTTTTTTTTTTTTACTGTACAGGTTTTTACTGTTATTTTAATGCATCTTTGCTTATTCAAGGTTTAACTCTTTAAAAACAAAATGTAACTGACCCAATACCTTTAAATGACAGTGTGTATACAGTGCTCAGCAAATAAGAGTACACCCCTTACAAATCTCTCATTTAAATTAATATTTTCTATAGGAAGCTTTACAATAATATATTTGTGCATATACATTAGATTAGTCTGTACTGAAACCAAATCTGCAGCTAATCTGACAAAATGAATAACCAAAATTTATATAGGTTAGAGAAAAATAATAAACAAAAATGTAAAAAAGCATTCACTTAAATGTATTATCTTTCTATTTCTAAAGATGTTCGGTGACTAAAATATTATTTTAATAAATATGTCTATTTAATTAATTTGTTTTGTTAAAATTCACCAAAATATATGACCTATATTTACTAATAAATTAATAAAAATGTTCATTTGCAAAATAGGGTGTACTCAATTATGCTGAGCACTGTATGTAATATTTTACATCCTTTATAAGAACATAATGTTTTAACACCAGGACTACCAGAATTTTAAAATCACTACAATGGACGATAGTGTTCATTCTGAGCGTTCATATAAAACTGGACAGAATACATTTTTTGTCATGACATATTTTATTCAAAGCTTCTATTCAGATTTTAGAATTAAGCTTTGAATGTCTGTTGTCATATTTTAAGTCATTACCTTAAATATATAATATTTTTTGTAATGTAGTCTATATTTTTGTATTAGTTACTAAACTGTCCCCAAAGGTCCCTACCTCAATTTGTACGGCAAGCGGAAGAGCAAAGTTTTTTCACCAAAGTAAAATGTTGTTTTTTGAAAGTTTGAAAGACATGTCTGAAGTAAAGCTGTGTTTTAGCTGTTAAAAAATTATATTTTTGCTAGCAGAAAGCTTCTAGGCAAGTGTCACGCTTGGCCATTCATAGTAGAAATACTCAGAACTCTTTTGTCATTTTAACTAAATAAAATTGTTACAAAGAAATATACACTCATTTAGGGAAATTCAGGGATTATAGTTATCTGTATGTTATTTGTTTTTCCTCAAAATTATTTTTATTGAACATGTTAGATATGAAACATGCAGTACAAATAGCTTTTCACTTTTCTTTTTTAGACAACAAACAAAACCCGTTGCACATACAGTTGAAGTCAGAATTATTAGCCCACCTAAATTATTAGCCCCCCTGTTTATTTTTAACACATTATACAATGTATTACACAATATATTATTTATAACACATTTCTAAACATAATAGTTTTCATAACTCATTTCTATTAACTGATTTATTTTATCTTTGCCATGATGACTTTTTACATTTTACTAGATATTTTTCAAGACACTTCTATACAGCTTAAAGTGGCATTTTAAGGCTTAACTAGGTTAATTAGGTTAACTAGGCAGGTTAGGGTAATTAGCCAAGTTATTGTATAATGATGGTTTGTTCTGTAGACTATCAAAAAAATTAGCTTAAAAGGACTAATATTTTTGACCTTACAATGGTTTTAAACAAAGTTTAAGCCGCATTTAATCAAATAAAACTTTCTCCAAAGAAAAAAATATTATCAGACATACTGTGAAAATTTCCTTGCTCTGTTAAACATCATTTGGGAAATATATAAAAAAAATAAAATTCAAAGAGGGCTAATAATTCTGGCTATAACTGTATATACATTTAGGTTCTATAAAAATATATGAATATTATTCAAATAAAATCTAAATAAATAATAATATTGTTGTGACTATCCTTAATCAAATTTCTACTTAGTCACTTCTTGGGTCTGCTGAGGGGTTTAGACGCTTCCTTTGAAATCAACACATAGAACAATAGGTCTTCATTTGTGGCTGTTTATTGCAGCATTGTTTGAGCAAAAAGACTGATGTGAAATGAACAAAATCAAACGACTTTGGCCACCAAACATTAAAGGTAAGGTCTAAAGACCGTGTGCTCCCAGCAGGCCTTGCTCCAGTTGGCCACACCCAGGCCTTTTATGGCTTCCTCTGGCCTGCAGGGGGTGCAAATCTCCAACATGAAAGAAATCAAGATTAACAACAAAAATCTTTAAATAAAGTAAACAAATGGCTCCTACAAAACCGGCCCCTAATTGTATTTGAACTATTTTCAAAACAATTAAATAAAGTCATCAATGGAGCCATGTCATATGTACAATATTTGTGTTTAGGTGTAAAAAATTAAATAATTCGCTTAAAATAAATTAATACTTATCTGCAGTTGTTCTTAGAAGAGAAGTTGACATCAACCCTCTAATAGCAAACATAACTTGGTTATGGGTCTTTCTAGGATGTTAGTTTTGGTTCTTACTTTGACAACTCTTACAAGTCCATATTTGTCAGGCATGACCTTTTCAATTCTTCCAAGAATCCAAGACCCACGAGGGGCAGTAGAATCTACCACCAATACAACATCACCAACTGCAAAGTTCCTTCTTGTCTTGTTCCATTTTTGTCTTTCTTGCATGAGAGGCAAAAATTCATGAATCCAACGTTTCCAAAATATGTCTGCCAAGTACTGGACTTGCTTCCAACGACGTCTTGTATACAGGTCTGTTTTCTGAAATATTCCAGGTGGAAAAATCGGTTCAGACTTCAAGAGCAAAATGTGATTTGGAGTGAGAGGCTTCAAATCCAGAGGATCATTAGACACTGTAGATATTGGGCGACTGTTCAAAATAGCCTCTACTTCACATAATACAGTATGCAGTCCTTCTTCAGTCAGAGTTTGCTGTTTTAGTACAGAAAGAAGTATTTGTCTGGTAGACCTGATGAGGCGTTCCCATATACCCCCATGATGAGATGCTCCAGGGGGGTTGAAACTCCATTCGATTCCACGATGACATAAGGTCTTTTGAATGTAACTTTGGTTGAGAGCTGCAAGGGCCTCCCTTAGTTCTTTTTCTGCACCCACAAAATTTGTGCCATTGTCAGACCTTATGTGCTTAACTTGGCCTCTTCTACAAATAAAACGTCTAATGGCTTGGATGCAAGAGTCAGTATCCAGCGAATGAGCAACTTCAATATGAACAGCTCTGCTAGTCATACAAGTAAATAAGACTCCATAACGTTTCATTGTAGTCCTTCCTTTTTTAATTTCAATGGGTCCAAAATAATCTACACCCACATTGGTGAAAGGGGGTAAATCAGCAACTAATCTTTCTTGTGGCAAATCAGCCATCTTTTGTTGTCCTATGTTGGCTCTGCTTCTTCTGCACATAATGCAACGAGTTATAATTTTACGGGCTGCAGAATTGGCATTGATGATCCAAAACTTTTTTCGAAGTTCTGAGAGCATGAGATTTCGTCCTGCATGACCCATTTTCTCATGTATGTGCCTGAGAATTAAGGTGGATATATGGGTTTGTTTGGGCAAAATAGCAGGATGCTTTACCTTTTCTGGAAGAGCAGCTTTAGATAGACGTCCTCCTACACAAAGGATTCCATCTTTGAACACTGGATCAAGCTTGTAAATTGGACTTGTCTTCTTGATGTTTCCCGATGTTTTCTTGGAAATTTCTTCAGCAAAATGTTTAGCTTGAATGTACTGAATAATTGATTGCTCTGCCATCTCCAAGTCTGAAACACATAGTCTTTGTTTACCCAGTAAGATCTTGTTCTGCTTGCCTTTTTGTTGCTCCTTTCCCATGCTTCGTGTAAATGGTTTTGATTGACTGAATGATGAAATTGGATTCTTTCTTTTGAGAGCCAGTTCTTTTAACATATATTTGAGCTTCAAGTACCAGGCTACTGTGACTTTAAGCTTGGTCCAACTTGAAAAATAAGACATCAGTTTGTCTGTTGGGCTGATTTCATCCTGAACAATTACATTTGCAGTTGTCCTTTTCTTTACCTCTGGATCATCTTCACACAAAGAGCGAGTACCTGTAAGAAATCCTGAGGGCCAATCCAATTCTGATTTCCAAAGGATGTCTGGACCATCAATCCATCTCCTATTCTGCATGAACCTTTTTGCATTCTGTCCTCTGGAAACATCATCTGCGGGGTTATTTTGTGTGTCTATATATTTCCACTGTGATGACTTAGTAGATTCTCTTATCATAGAGACTCTGTTTGCCACAAAGGTGTGGAATCTTGTATGCTCATTGGCTATGTATTTCAGAACAGATTCACTGTCTGTCCAAAAAATGGAAGTACCCAAACTCATTTGAAGTTCTGTCTTGATTACCTTATCTACCTTAGTAGCTAGTACTGCTGCAGATAGCTCCAGTCTGGGGATTGTTACCTTTTTTAAAGGGGCTACTCTGGATTTTCCCATCAGGAAGGTAACATGCACCGCATTCTGCTCATTAACAAGCCTCAGATAGCTCACAGTTCCGTAGCCTTGCTCACTTGCATCAGCAAAGTGGTGAAGTTGCCCTTGAGTATGATTGCCAAAGTTGTTTGGTTTGATACATCTGCTTACTTGGAAACTAGTTATCCACTTAAGGTCTTCTTTCCATCTAACCCACTTTTCATCCAAGCTCTTTGGAATCTCTTCATCCCAACCTACATTCATTCTGCAAAGTTCTTGTAACAGCAGCTTAGCAGACAGCGTGAAAGGAGCAAGAAACCCAAGGGGGTCATAAATTGAACTTACAGTGGATAGTATCCCTCGCCTGGTATGTGCTTGTGGTTGGATTGCGACATTGAATGTAAAATTATCACTTTCCATACACCAGTTAACTCCCAATGCACGCTCTAATGGAAGCTTGTCCTTGTCCAAGTCCAGGTCTCTTACCTCCTTGGTTCTGTCAGGTTCTGGAATGCTGGATAACACCAACCGGCTGTTGCTTACCCACTTGGAAAGGTGAAACCCTCCTTTTTCACAAGCAGTTGTTAAATCTTTGATAAGCATGATAGCCTCTTCCTCAATGGCAACAGACTTCAAACAGTCATCAACATAGAAATTAGAAAGGATTGTGTTGATCACTTCAGGTCTAAAATTATGCTTATTATCTTCGGCAGTCCTTCTAAGAGCATAACTTGCACAGCTAGGTGAAGATACAGCACCAAAGATATGTACTGTCATGCGGTACTCTAAGGGATCAAGACTCACATCACCTCCTGGCCACCAGAGAAACCGTAGGAAGTCAGTATCCTCTTCTGCTACTTTCACCTGGTGAAACATAGCTTCAATGTCACCCATGATACCAACTGACTCGTGACGAAATCTCATCAGCACTCCTGTAAGTCTGTTTGTAAGATCAGGGCCTTGAAGCAACTCAGAGTTGAGAGAGACACCTTTGAAAGAGGCTCCACAATCAAAGACTACTCTTATCTTCTTTTTCTTTGGATGGTACACAGCGTGATGACATATATACCAGACTTTGCCCTTTGTACCTTTAAAGGGGAAATGAAGCACTCAGTCAAGTTTACCTTATTTTGTACATTTTATTCCACTTTAATGAAAATATAATAAACAAACTCGATTAATGTAACCATTTAGCAGAAAACGGCATGTTTTACTGTAGATTTTAGACCTAGGGCGCCGCCATCTTGGAATATCGCTGTCTCTGACGTCACGGGGTTGGTTCGCTCTGATCAGCTGAACGGACACAATAGAAGTAAAGGAGTGAACGCGGAGACTGGACAGCCTAATTTAACCCAATGCGTGAAGTTGTGGGCGTGGAGCTGCTGCAAATACAAACATCAGATGTGTGTCTAATATAAAAGTATATAAATGTATTCTACTTTCCTTTTTTCCTCCTTTAATCACCGATCATTTGATGCGCTTTGATTCACTCTCTGTATTACTCTGCCTGACTGCCTGTCTGGGTTTCAAACGTGACTGTAACGGACTAAACACGGACACTGAACAGCTTAATTTAACCCAATGCATGAAGTTGTGGATGTGCATCACAGAGCTGGTGAAAACACAACAAATACAAGCATTTAAGTGTCTTGAGTTGTGTATTTTTCTTTTGCTAATACCTCTCGTTTGATGCGCTGTGATCAACTCTTTCACGCTGCTCCAGCACTGCATGACGAGGGGATTTACATTCAGACTAATGCAATGATTTAAATCATACATGACTTCATGCTTTACTAAGTCACGTCTGTCTGGATTGTCAAGACATATTCCCTCTTCAAGTCCATAGACTCGATCTCTCGACATGTATGAAGGATAAAAACCTGCCATAAGAAACACCGCGCTGATCTGAGTTTGGTTTAAACACGAGCAGAGGCGAGGGGGTGTAGCGGTGAAAAGTGAAAGTACCCGCCCCATGACGCTTACACCGGACCTAGTTGAAAACCACAGTATTGGGAGAGTGAATCATTACTGACGTCATGGGGGCGGATACTTTCACTTTTCACCGCTACACCCCCTCGCCTCTGCTCGTGTTTAAACCAAACTCAGATCAGCGCGGTGTTTCTTATGGCAGGTTTTTATCCTTCATACATGTCGAGAGATCGAGTCTATGGACTTGAAGAGGGAATATGTCTTGACAATCCAGACAGACGTGACTTAGTAAAGCATGAAGTCATGTATGATTTAAATCATTGCATTAGTCTGAATGTAAATCCCCTCGTCATGCAGTGCTGGAGCAGCGTGAAAGAGTTGATCACAGCGCATCAAACGAGAGGTATTAGCAAAAGAAAAATACACAACTCAAGACACTTAAATGCTTGTATTTGTTGTGTTTTCACCAGCTCTGTGATGCACATCCACAACTTCATGCATTGGGTTAAATTAAGCTGTTCAGTGTCCGTGTTTAGTCCGTTACAGTCACGTTTGAAACCCAGACAGGCAGTCAGGCAGAGTAATACAGAGAGTGAATCAAAGCGCATCAAATGATCGGTGATTAAAGGAGGAAAAAAGGAAAGTAGAATACATTTATATACTTTTATATTAGACACACATCTGATGCTTGTATTTGCAGCAGCTCCACGCCCACAACTTCACGCATTGGGTTAAATTAGGCTGTCCAGTCTCCGCGTTCACTCCTTTACTTCTATTGTGTCCGTTCAGCTGATCAGAGCGAACCAACCCCGTGACGTCAGAGACAGCGATATTCCAAGATGGCGGCGCCCTAGGTCTAAAATCTACAGTAAAACATGCCGTTTTCTGCTAAATGGTTACATTAATCGAGTTTGTTTATTATATTTTCATTAAAGTGGAATAAAATGTACAAAATAAGGTAAACTTGACTGAGTGCTTCATTTCCCCTTTAAGCTGCTCTTTTGGGACCTTCTCTGCAAACTTCTTATCAATAACACCTGAAAGGAAGTTTGCATATTCCTCATGAAATACAGAGTTCCTCTTGAATTTCCTCTTTAAACTTTCAAGACGCTGTTCAGCCACTTGTCGATTGTTTGGTAATGAAACATCATCCTGCTTAAAAGGCAATTTAAGGTTGTAATGTCCATTAACAAGTTTAACAGAATCGTCAGCAATTTTCATGAACTGTTTGTCCTCCACAGACATTTCTTTGACATCCTCATATACTTTCTCACTGAAATCAGCATTATATTGTGATATCATTAAGTCATGTAGACTCACCAGTGAAATTCTGTTGACTTGAACTGAAGCCTTAGCATTGCTTGATTGATCTGTTCGTCTTAATGGGCCGTTTACTACCCACCCAAGCAAGGTTCTCACAGCATACGGACCATCATTATGGCTATTGATGATCTCCCAAGGCTCCAGGACCTTGGAAGCATTAGCTCCAATTAAAAGGCCAACATCTGAGCTGATGGTGGGAAGAGACACCCTCTTCAGGTATGACCATCTAGATACTTCACTTTGTGTTGGAATGTTGTTTTTGTTGACAGGTATGGAAGTTTGTGTATACACATCTGGAAGGTTAATGAAATTATTCTCACTCAAGTCACTCACCTCTAAACCAGATAACACATGACTTGCCACAGTCTTCTCTTGATTTATTGTTCTCAGTAGTATGTTGGTTTTCCTTCCAGTCAAGCCAAGTTGGTCCATTAGAGACGTGGTGCAAAATGTGGCAGAGCTACCTGCATCTAGAAAGGCATAGGTTTGTACAATTTTGTTCCCATTGTTTACTTTCACTTTGACTGGAACAATTGCTAGTACCTCTTCCATCTTACCGGCCCCAATATGACCACAAGTACTGGAACAAATTTCCTGATTTGCATCGAGAGACTGTTCTTTGGAAGCCATTCCTTTATTTGCCTTTTCAATGTGAAGCACCGTTGGATGTTTTAGATTGCAGATTTTACAGGTTTGACGTCTTGTGCATGTTTTACTCATGTGGCCCTGAATAAGACATCCAAAACACATCCCCTTCTCTTTTATGAACTGAATTTTGTCTTTATGCATTTCCTTTTTAAACTGAGAACACTCATCTAACTGATGGTTACTAGTACAAAACAGGCAGGAAGGAATTCTAGGTTTGAAACCTTTGTGCGGTGGAGTTTCAGCAGGCGTTGTTGCTCTCTCCACAGTGGTAGCAAAACTACTGTTAGAAGACTTGGGTTTGAAGGTCCTGACTGCAGTCTTTGACCTCGATGTATTTTGGCTAATTGGATCTTGAATATTACCAAAAATGGGGTCTGTTATTATTTTCACTTGCCTTTCAATGAACTTGACCAAATCATGGAACTTGACTTTGTAGTTTGCTCCATCTTGAAGTTCTGAAACCTTTGTACGCCATCTTTCTCTAAGCTTGTATGGTAACTTGGATACAAGGGATTTTAGATTTGAAGTAAGATCCAACTCTTCCATAAATGACATCTCCTCCATAACATTACAACACCCTCTCAGGTACAGACCAAATGATTGCAGTGCCTTTGGATCTTCTGCCTTGATAGATGGCCATGACAATGCCTTATCAATGTAAGCACTAGAAATCTTAAACTCATTGCCAAAATGTTCTTTGAGAAGGGCTTTGGCTCTTCCATACCCTCTAACAGGGTCCATATGAAGACAAGTTTTTACCAATTCCTTTGCTTGCCCCCTAGTGTATTGTTCTAGAAAATACAGTCTGTCTTGGGCATTTTCAGTCTTGCATTCAATCACATGTTCAAAGCATCTAATAAATGCTCTAAAATCTAAAGGATCCCCATCAAAAACTTTAACTTCCTTAGAAGGCAAAGATGACAAATTAGTTTGTTTAATTAAGGAGGATGTGATATCGTTTTGCTTTTTTAAAATTCCATACAATGTTGAGTCATGCATAGATGTTGAGGCATGTTGAGGAGACAGGCGTTTTTGTCTTACCCTGTGAGCTTGAGCTTGCAGAGAAGTTGTTTGAGATTCAGTTTCAGATTCTGAGGTCTGGTCAGTATTTAAATCAGGATAAAGTCTTGTTTCTTTTAAATGAGCTGGATGGGTTTTCATTTGCAGGAATGGTTGTGAACTGCCCTCTGAAGCAGGCTTGTCGTCTGGCTTTGGCACTTTCTTTGACTTTATGGTCATCGGATTTTTTGAAGTCTGGGGTTCTTCAACAGGATGCACATTTTGAAAATCCACCTTTACCTTAACTGCTTCCTCTTCAGCCATCTGTGTTTTAGAAATAGAAGTTTCATGCGAGTTAAAATAATCCTCCATCCCATCCACCTGAGTTACCTGTGCATCCCTTTCTTTTAAAATGTTGACTTTAGCAGAAGTAGCTGCCAATTCAGCCTCCATTTCCAATTTTTCCTTTTGCTTCCTTAATCGTTCCATTTGCAAGCTAAGCCTTTGCTCCTCTTCTTCCAGAGAATGCTTTTCCTTTAGTGCATCATACCTTGCTCGCAGAGCTGCCTGTTCTGCTTCTGCCACTATAAGGGCCGATAAATGAGAGCTTTGTGAGCTTCCTTTTGACCTATAAGACACTGAAGAAACACTGTCAGCAGGAGAAACGTCATCAATTTCCTTTGTTTCCACTGCCTTTGTTAACCAAGAATTTACACTTAACAGAAAATCTTGAACTGCATGAATCTTTGTTTTGTACCACTCTTCATCTTGTAGAAGTTCCTCTTCATTCAACAAACACTGATAAGACTTGTGTGCATCCTTGAATTCTTCCAATAATTCATTATACTTCACCAAACTTTGTCTTACTTCATCAATGTTCATCTCATCTTTTAACAATTCTTTGATAATATTTGATCTTCGTGTTATTTGTGCTAATCTTGTTTTTCTATCGGTTTTCATCTTATTAATTTCATCAATTGTTTGTACAGAGTCTTCACAACCCAAATCCTGTTGTTCCATAGTTTCTTTATCAGTATTCTCAAGCCTATTTGCATTACTATGAGTTCAGTTCCTTAAGCAAATCCATTAATAGAAGAATGCCATCATTCAACAACACTTGGAGAAGCACATGTCCTTTGTTTCACAAACATTTCCAAAAATTCTTGTTTTAAGGCTTCCAAAATTTGTAAAAATCTTCAAATTCCTCCAAAATACTTCAATCCAATAAGCTGACTTCTTGCAGTTACAATTGAAATTTCACATACCAATCTTGAAGCATGCTCAGGCCTAGTCTTCCAAACTCAATCCAAACGAATCCAAGCAATCATCCTCTCCAAGAATGTCCAGAGCAGGTCTTTAGACTATTGTTGTGACTATCCTTAATCAAATTTCTACTTAGTCACTTCTTGGGTCTGCTGAGGGGTTTAGACGCTTCCTTTGAAATCAACACATAGAACAATAGGTCTTCATTTGTGGCTGTTTATTGCAGCATTGTTTGAGCAAAAAGACTGATGTGAAATGAACAAAATCAAACGACTTTGGCCACCAAACATTAAAGGTAAGGTCTAAAGACCGTGTGCTCCCAGCAGGCCTTGCTCCAGTTGGCCACACCCAGGCCTTTTATGGCTTCCTCTGGCCTGCAGGGGGTGCAAATCTCCAACATGAAAGAAATCAAGATTAACAACAAAAATCTTTAAATAAAGTAAACAAATGGCTCCTACAAATATTAAGTAAAACATATTTTACTGTTATATATAAAAGAAAAAAAAAGGAAAATAATAAATAAAAAACACCATGGAAAGGTTTCTACTCATCTAAAATAACTGAACGGTCCATATTTTTATGTGATCTAAATCAGGTTGCCAAGTGAGAAAAACACATACTGTATCAGTACAACCTCTTACAGTATATCGTATTGTTTCTGAGGCCAGGTGGTGTAGAAGTTCCATAAGCCATTGCTTGAAGGTTAGAGGAAATTTTTATTTCCATTTGAGCAATATTAACCTTCTAGCTAATAGCATAGCAAAGGCAATCACATTTATCTTACTTTTATTAAAACATAAGGACTGTGAATCTGTGTTTTATTATAACAAAGATATCATAAAACAAAATTCAAAAATAATCAAAATGACTGCCTCTAGTTCTAGTGTTATAAATTTAACTTACAGTACAGTATATACAGTACATGCTGCTTATGTCATTAGAGTTATATAATTATAGATTAATCAGACACACTAATCATACGAGACCGCATATGTGAAAAGTGTTAAATATGAATATGAACATTTTTAAAAAGTCAAAATCAAGGCTGAAATTACAGGAAACTGTCCTTCCTCTTAAACCCTGCTGAAAGCACCAGCGAATATGTCTTAGAAATGCCAGTTTCTTATGGTTTGGCTTTACTTGCCGAACCAGCACTAAATCAGCATAAACCAAACTGAACCAGCAAAAGTGTCATTTTTAGCAGTACTTTTACAGTAGAAATCAGAGATTCATGCACTGACAAAAATCTGTGTTCTGTTCATGCATGTCACAGGGTGGTGTTTGGCAACAACAATGGACTGGCAGTAGTGGATTACTTACAGAAGACTGTTCTGTTAAATCTGGGAACTGTGGAATTGTACGGCTCTAACGACCCATACCAGAGGCAACCACGATCCCCTCGCAAGAGCCGACAGCCTTCTGGAGGTCTGTCTGATATGGTCTTTAGCTATTGTAGACAAAAGCACATCACTGGCGAAACATGCAGCAATGCAGGGAAAGAGACACAACAGTGTGACCTCTGCTGGTCGGTGGCACAATTGCAACTAAACACATGATAGTAAGGGAGAGATGATTGCTGGGAATTGGCAATGAACTGGTTGTTAGATGATCCGGTGTGTTTGTGTCGGGGGTAATGAGTGATATTTAGCGGGGGGCTGGGATCTGTCGGATATGCGCACAGGGAGAGTGCTGATCAGAGCAGCTGGGTTCAGCTCCTGCCTGCCCATCTGCCTCTCAACTCTCAGATCTGAGCACCGGGTATACACCATGCCTGTATACTGTATGCCAATTGTTGTAGCTACTCAAATACATCTTAGACAACTTTGTCACAATCTTATTGTCCCTTTATTAAGCTTTATGAGAACATATTTTAGTTTAACTCTGATTTATTGATGCATATTAGTCAGAGAGTTACAGTGTCAAATATAAAGAATCAGTGACATAACAATTGTTCCAATCTTATAGCAGAAAACAAAATTAATTCACATTTTCTTACTCTGAATTAAACAGTACAATGGACTACAGTATATGCACAGCTAGTGTGTTTCAGCCAATGATAAACTAAAGGGTCATGTGACTATTTTCAATTTCATAAGGTTCCTTTTACAGCATCGATGTTGGAGCATAATTACAATACATTCAGTTAAAAAAGACTTAAGCAGTTATTTAGTTGTTCAAGCGTAAAATGAGATGAAAGACTGTGTAACGTCTAGCGATGTCATCAGCAGGCGAGCGCAGAAACTCCATTGAAAATACTGGGGTAAAATAAACTGTCATATTTTAAATACATGGCATGGGCAACTGTAATTTAATGCAGTGCTTCTTGTCAGATCTGAGACCCATTTCATTTTGTATATCTATCAGGCAGGGAGGATCACTGATTTGTAAAGAAATCAGATCTTAAACGTGGCAATTTTATAATGGAAAGACAGTTCACCGGAATCGCTGAAGCTGGCTGGCTGAAATTTAAAGTCTGTGTGCACACAGTAAAAAACTCTTCAATCAAAAACAATATTTAGGGCAAAAATGCAAATAAAAAAAATATATAATAATAATAAGATAAATAAACTAACATTATAAAGAATATATAATAATTATAAGATAAATAAACTAACATTATAAATAATACGAACACATATTGGGGCATAACAGCAGCACAGAAAACTATATAAATACAAATAAGCAAAAGGGAAAACAGCAAAAAAAAAAAAAGAAAAAATATTTTAGACATATTGTTAGTATACTGTATGTTTCCATTACATCAGTGTATTTAAAATGCTATCAATATATACCCAACTCTAAAATCATACCCATAATTCAAGTATATCTAACAACATAATATAACAGTGAAACAAAATGGAGGGATACCGCACCGGATACTTTTGTAAGTTTTTGAGAATAAGGTCAGACTGAAGAATAGAAAACAGAAAAAGAAACTCGATGAAAGTGATAACTATAACAATTCAGTGCAATGCCCTTCATATTTCATCTAAAAGAATTCTAATTAAATGTTGTACTTGACTTAAATGTATAGTAAAGAATTGCCAAAAGAAATGCTAAGCTGGTTGATCAGCTTCTGTTATTACCTACTGAAATATATCTTAGACTACGTAATCATATAAAGAAAAAATTCTAGGCAAGCAGCTTATTTTGATAGTCCACTTTAGATGTTCTACAACCTGTATGTAACATTGCAACTACATGTTAACTAGCAGTATTAGTAGATTGTCTGCTGAAAATCTGCTAACAAATTTTGGTGCTCTGTCAACAGACATTCTGTTGACTATACACACTGAAAATAAAACATGATTAATTGGATTTACTACATCGTTTTAGGGTAAGTGTTTGCAAACAATTTATATGGGCTGAATTTAAACAAACAAATTAAATTGAGTAATGTTCAACTTAATTTGTTTGTTTAAATTCAGCACATATAAATTGTTTGCAAACACTTACATTGAAAAAAAAGTAGTAAATTCAATGAATCTTTTTCTTGTGCAGTTTGTATCTTTGCAAATGCATGTCAGATTATTCTATTAACCATAACTCTAATCTACCAGTCTGCTAGTTCTTTACTAATACTCTAATGAGATAGACATGTAATTGCTTATACAAATGCCTGAAGTGGACTATCATAATGAAGTGTAACTGGATCAGCACAGGATTCATATAGTCCAGAATGTGGTACTCATCTTCGACTTTCTCTCCACAGGGCTTTGTGACATTAACGAGGGCTCTGCCACCTCAGAGGATCGCTGCAAATCCCCCACCTCAGGTAAAACGTCCCTCAGAGCATAACACAATCCATACCACCCCCTGTCACTGTCATACTGGCAGTCCTGACACAGATGTTATAAGCTCCACAGGGGGAGCGTTTTAAAGACTCGATCGATAACTCTGTTCAGGCTCATCCAAAAATGAGAATTCTGTCATGTTTTTACTCATGGTCATGTCGTTGCAATCCCCGACTTTCTGAAATGAAAAGTATCGACAACTGTCCCTTATTAAAAATCAACTGTGGTCTTATTATATTAAAAGTGTTAAAAACCATGATCTTCAGTGGATTAATTTTCACCTGTATAATTGCATAACCGTATGGTTAGTGGGGCAAGACCATGACTAATTTGTAGTTACCATCTATAAACTTCAATAACCAATTTATTTTTTGTTTTTTTGAAGACCATGGTTAATTTTGGTAAAGGGAGCACTACTATTTAGAAGTTTGGGATCAGTAAGAATTAACACTGTACTTCTATTTAGCAATGAAACTGAATTAAAGGCGTTTAGATAACTACAAAAGATGTTAACCCCAACATTTTCACCACTACTGTATATATCATGTGCATATATCATACATTTAAACTCAATAAGTGAGGTGGCAATTACTGTAGGTGTTAATCTACTAATTAGTGCTGCTCTTTTAAACTGGCTTGCAATGGCTGCTGATAATCCAAGTTTTCCTGAAGTATACATGGATAAAATACATTTAAAAATGTATATATGGACAAACAAAACAGTGATTTTAAAGGTTAACATTTTAAATGTATTATTATGTATTTGCACTAATACAGAGGCTGACTTTTTTTCGATTATCCTTCATTAAATATATTATTACTGACCTCAAATTTTTGATTGGTAGTATATTTCAAATTATCTGACGTTTTGTGTCAGTTACAAACCAACACTGATGATTTTTAACCAATCAATAAAATTCACAAAGCAAAATCTAGTTTATGAATGTGAGTTAGGCCCTGTATACATGTAATATTAAGATGTGTACATACTGTAAGCATTGGATTATAAGTAGATGAGAGAGACAAATTCACATTTACATCTGGTGTTACAGTGGTGGAAAGAGTACTGAAAAATCATACTTAGGTAAAAGTACTGTTACTTGCCTAAAAATGTAGTGCAAGTAGAGTAAAATACCAATGCTGCATTAAAAATGTACTCAAGGGAAAGTAAAAGTACAATTTTTTAAAACTACTTAGTAAATTACAGTTTCTGAGAAAAACTACTCAATTACGGTAATTTGAGTATTTGTAATTTGTTACTTTACACCACTGGTTTTAACCAGAGATGTACTGTAACGAAGTAGAACTACTTTACTACTGTACTTAAGTACTAAAAGGCTGTATCTGTACTCTACTGGAATATAGTTTTTTTTCTCCTACTTCCACTTTTACTTTAGTACATATTTTTGATGAGTTTAATACTTTTACTCCGATAGATTTTTTTTAATGTGCTGCATCGTTACTCGTTACAATTATAAAAATGTTACGAATGATTCCAAACCCACATTATCATTGCCAGAGCAACAGATGGCTCTGTCACAGGTTTGATTAAGTCATCATTTAGACGATCAAAGAAGACAGCGCTGCTTGCCTGCATTGAGAGCACTTTAGTTTGTTTTCGACATGGAAAACCCAGAAATTCCACCTTCAACTCCTTCACTTTCAACTGTTCGTAGCGATGAGGAGGAAGACCACCCATGGCCCTATTTTATACTAATACTAAAACATATTAGTGTAAATGGAGACATGGAGTCCATGTTTGCATTTGTTGGAGTGAAAGACAGTTCATGTAGGATAAAATGCATACTCTGTTAATACTTGTACTTTTACTTTTAGTATTAGAGTAGTAAATTTTAAAATAAACTACTTGCAATACTTGGGTACAAAAAATGTTTAATACTTCAGTACTTTCACTTAAGTATGGTGCTTAAAGAGCACTTCAACCTCTACTCAAGTCACTTTTTTGATAGAGCACTTGTACTTTTACTTATGTCTGGGTCTCTAGTACTTTATACATCTCTAGTTTTAACCCATCTCATTTGCCCACTTTTGAATGCATCTCTGAGTTAATGAATAACAGATTTTTCAATCTAATAACTTGAAATAAGCTCATTTAGTTTACACATGAATGCAAAAGGAAAAATAGAAAATAGAAAGCAATATGGGGAGCAGTGGCTTTCATTTCTGCACAGATAGTCACAAAACTATACCAAACACAGTTAGAATCAGGACAGGTGAATTCATTTTATTTATTTTATTTTTTTTGATTCGAACTAGACTTGCGATTTCAGGCAAAGCTCAATGACATGTCAAATAATATTTACAAATTAGATAAGTAAGTGAAAAGGAGGCAATATTTTGGGGGCTGTTTCAACTCATTTGACCAAACTAACTACCTCTTGAAAGTGGACAAGCTCAAAATATGTTTGCACTTTTAATTTAATATTAATCACCTGTGATCAAATCAAGAAGAACACAGGTAACACTTTATTTTGATGGTCCAGTTGAGTATTAGTAGACTGTCTGCTTAATATCTGTTGATACTGCTGCTAAACAGACATTTAACTGACTACAAGAAACTTTGCAAGTACATGTCAACTTACACTAACCCTAACCCCAACCTAACAGTCTACTTATAATCTAATGAGAATTAGTTGGCATGTAGATGCAATGTAACCTAAATTCAACAAACGTACCATGAAAATAAAGTGTGACCAAAACACATCTTAATAGCACATGTAAACAGAGTCTTTATGAAACGACATGAGGATGAGTACATGATGATTTTTGGGTGTTTACTGTATACACTTTCACTTTATACAACATATGTGTGCATGTATTTTGTTGTCTGATAATCTTTAGCAGTGTTAAAATGGCACACTTTATGTAACATCCAAAAAACTTTGTGCGTGCGTCTGTGGAGTAGAACAAAAGTTCACAAGGGTCACAGATGACTGATGATGGCTGGCGGTGTGATGAATGGTAATAGTGACTGACATTGTGACAAGGTGCTCATGCCTGGTGGGAGAAAAGTGGTTAAATATCTGGACTAGAAACAAGTCATAAGTTCAACCCCCCGAAAAAGTGATTCATGACCTAAAGTGCAGCACCACTGTGCCCTTCAGCAAGATGCTGTCTTTGTATAAAAGCACTCACTAATATAAATATCCACACTGACTGGTTGAATTGTTAGGAAATTACAGATGCAAAAGAGTTGAAAATGGAGCAGTTGCTTAGACAGTGAGCAAGACACAGCTGTTTTTGTGGGCGGAAAGGACACATTAAATTTACTAGACAACCAAAGCTTGTAAATGCACTGTAAAACATAGCGCTCCTAGTCGAGAGCGCTTTTAGACTGAGGTTAATGAGGTATTGATTGCTTTCACATACTGGCATCTAATTGTGTAACCAAATATTTAATCGAAGTTGTGTCGCGTAGAGGTTTTACCGTGAACTTTCTGTCACGTTTAGATTTGCGTTATGCAAATAACACTACTTTTTCCCTCTCTCCAGATTCTTAACCTTTGATATAAGATCACATCTTCCTCTGGGGTGGGAAACAGGAGCATTATTTTGGCATCATTATTCAAATTAGCGTTTTTGTTTTTTTGTTGGTGTGGATGAGATGCAAATGTGAAAGGCAAAAAAATTCAAGGTTAAAACACATGGTTAGGACGAGGTAATTTTAAAGCATTTGCATTCTCTTTGTTTACCTCATTTAGCGCCACTGAAGGTGGCTTGATAAGCCAAAGACAACCTAAAAAGCTCCTTGTAAAAGAGCGTGACATTCACACTCAGAGACCGGGGCAGATCTCAAAATAGAGATAAGATTTGCTCCGAAAGGTCAGAACAGAATGAGAATGTATTTCCAAAATGACTTAACCTTCAGTTAGAGCCCAGACCTCTGCAGCCATACTCCCTTCGAGCGGTTTGATCAAATATTGAAAGAAGCTCCCTGTAATCATCATTGTGCAAATAGCAGCATGAACTTGCTGTAACACCTCGACATGGGCAGATACAGAACAAACGACTGGGACTGCCACACAAAATCAAACAAACCCGGGCCGATGCATAATCTTTCACATTGTGACAAATTCCAGAAAGCGCAGAAATATCTCTAACTGCTCATATGCTTTACTTCCTCCCAAAAAGTCTTGATGTCAAACCATCAGCAATTCTACAATGGAGGAGGGAGAGGAGGTAAGGTTGGATGATGGAGTAGAAGAGGTTTTACTGGTTTTGTTCAACCCACACAGTGTCTGTCTTTATGTATGAACAAAACCGTCCCTGAAAACACGGC
Organism: Danio kyathit; assembly: GCA_903798195.1. Lineage (NCBI taxonomy): Eukaryota > Metazoa > Chordata > Actinopteri > Cypriniformes > Danionidae > Danio > Danio kyathit. The sequence continues at coordinate 35,899,721 of LR812538.1, read as the reverse complement.
TACTTGAAAATCCCTGATGGAATTACCCTCTGCATGCTACGTTCTTGTAGCACGCATGTAATATGGTGACTTGTGCTAGTGGTGATTTGCCTGAGGCGTTTCTCTCTTGCCACACCGGTGGCTTGTGATTGTCTGTCTGTAGGAATGAGGGTTTTCAATTTGTTGTCTTCCTGTACTTCCTGTCTATTTTTGTCTATGCATCTCAGCGTAGGATATTTAAGTTGGGATTTAGGGTACTGCAACCAGTTATGTTATGCTATTAGGAAACGAAAACATCTGAGAATTCAACACTTTTCTTTTTTAGGTGTTTTTGCAGGACCAGGGCAGGCCATGCTGGAGCACTTACTCTGGTCCCCCAGGCTCTGTGAAGGTTGGGGAAATTCGAAATTGAACCAAAACAAACGATTACAATTGGCTTAAAATTGGCAATGAAAATTTGTGAATTGCAACTAGCAGAACCTGGGAAGTTTATGTTCTTGCATAGGAATCTGTAAATGCTGTTTTTGTTTTGTTTCTTTATTAATGTTTATTAATTTATTACTTTCTAAATCTTTATTTTGGTTGCTTTCTAATGAAAATATGTTTAAACTGTTAATGTAATTGAGAAGAAAAACTGGTTAAAAGTATTTTTTTCTATTTTAAGCATAATCTAACATAATTTAGTGACATTTCATATTGGTGGGGTTGCTGGTTTTAAATAAAACTGTAATCAAAATGTTGGTAACACTTTTTTCTCAATATTCCAATTTCCACTATTAAATGCCTGCCTTTTATTAAGATCTTGGCTGTTTATTGCAACATAGGCTCATTCTGAAAACGTAGCCCTATATATATTTCTGGAGATCGCAAATTATGTAGCCAGAAGTACGTATGGCTGCGTTTCGTCTTTAAAACGAATGCTATGGGGCGGTATGATGCCATTCCTTTTCGTGCTGTGGATGGCTTTTCTGCTGTTACCAGATTGTCCAGTTAGTTCGCTATGCATGTCGGCGGACTTGAGACGCAGAGAGGAGCTGACCACAAAATTAGTAGTTAATTGAGCTCAAGTCTTAATTAATGGTTTGCTAATAGTGAGAATTGTACCTTAAAATAAAGTGTGACCAAAATGTTCATTTATTCGTTAAACAAAGTGTATAAAATAAGGCTAATAAACATCTAAAAGTATACCTTTTTATAAATACAATTAATATAAAAGACCAAAATAATAACAAGTTAGTAAATATTTAGTAACTGTAGTTAGTAATTATAGTGTATTATTTTAAATTTAAGGATATTTTTGCTGTAATGGTTTATAAATAGCAAAGATATTACACGATTTACATGAGAACAGCAGGTGCGAATGGCACTAGCAAGAGAAATTTGAGATCTCAAAAGGCATACACAGTGGCCTCTGGTGGATTTGTTAAAACAAAAACTGCTAAAAAAACGTAGCTCCTGGAACGTATTTGGCACTCTCCAGAAATCTATTAGCGGTGTTTTCAGAATGAGCCTGGGTTGGTTTAATATGTACTGTATAAAGTGCAATTTCATTCTGCATGCCTAATCCTACCCAATACTTAAGCCAAACTACTACCTTACTAACTATTAATAAACAACATTAGTAGTCTTAATTATTGGTTTACTAATAATGAGAATTGTACCTTAAAATAAAGTGTGACCAAAATGTTAATTTAATCGTTAAACAAAGTGTATAAAATAAGGCTAATAAACATCTAAAAAGTGTACTTTAAAAAACTATTAATATAAAATATTTGTCAAAAAAAAAGTTAGTAATTATTTTAATTGAAGTATATTTTTGCTATAACGGTTTATAAACTCGAAAGATATTACATCACATGTTCTTCCAGAAGTAATTTGTTTTATTTATTGAAGACAATAGCTAAAAGTCATCAGATGCCTAAGCAACAAGGGTACAATTGTCAAAATATACAAAATCATCTCTATAAATCGTGACGTCCTGTCTGTATTCTCCTGTGTGGTGCATGCTTGTGGCATGGGGTGCTGAGAATGACTGTTTTGACCGTTCGGATGTTAATTCCCTTCCTTTCAGGGCTTTGTGTGGCCAAATTACACTCATTCACATCCCAGTACTGTCTGTCTAGCATGCAGCATTATGCAGTTTGTCTCTGACTCGCTGAAAAATATTGCAGTGTCTCCTTTGTCCCGTCTGAAGCATCTGTGTCCCTCAGGATGATAAAAAACAAGCCCTTTAGCTCTGTCGTCTGGTGTTTTCTCCAGCACAGCTATAGTTCTTGCAATGCATGGCTTTTATCGAGGCTTCAATGTGTTTGTAAAGAGAGGTGTTCTCTTTTTTCCAGCAAAGATGTCACGGAAATTAAGCTTGCCTACTGAGCTAAAACCAGACTTGGGTAAGCCTTGACTTTGTGTTCATGCTACACAGCTTTTGAATGTGGAGTCCATCAGCACATTTTCAGAATCTGGAGGGTCCACATTTTCACTCGCTTTAAACATCTCATGTCAGTTAATCAGATGATAATGTTGCATCTGATTGATGGTTCATTTCTTACACTGAAAACGTGTTTACATAGAGCTAATCAGAAAGGATGTTCATCTGAAACTTACTCTGTGGTTTTAATATTGATTTTTTTTTTCTTTTGGGTCTCACATTTATCTCATGACTGTATTAGTTTATTAAAAGGCTTGTAAGTGTTTCTATAAATGGTAAACATACTGTACAGTAAGTGTGGTCAAAACCACTGCCTGACTTTTATATGTCAGTGTTCTCTGTTACTCTTCATAAATCTTATCTTGAAAATGCATGTCAGCTTTTGCCAGTTCAGCATGTGCTGGTGTTTAATTCAGTATCAATTTCAGTTCTGTCATCAGTTTCCAGCAGGAGCGTTTTTATAAGGGAATTCCCTGAAGTAGTACTTTTTGGAATTGGGCTGATTTGAAAGGGAATAAATTGTGCAGGTTGATGTAAAGACCTTTTGCTTCATGCATATCATTACTGTACATGTGAAATATTGTAGAATTAAACTTATATACAGTGTCAGCAATGTAGGGACGATTTGCAGTATCAAAAATGACAGTAAAGTTACATTTAATATTTTACAAGGTAATATTTTAGTATCAAATCGATGCTGTCCTGACTTTTTTTTATCATGTTTTTCACAAACATTTCAACTGCAATAACCATAAGAAATTAGATTATTAGGATGATTTTTAAGAATCATGTGATATATAATACATGACATTTTATAACATACAAAAAAAAAGTTTTTTTATTGTAAAACTTACGGAGACCCGAAAGGGACGTGATGGTGGGGAAGAAATGGGTGAAAGAAAAAAAAACTGGGTGAGAGAAAAAAAATGAGTGGGAGAAAAAAAACTGAGTGATAGGAAAATGTATATTTTTATTAAGGTTTTTGCATTCCCTCGCAAAACTGTGGTTTCACAAACACATCCTGTTCACTTCATACATGTCAACCCTCCCATTTTTGCCAGGATTCTCCTGTATTCTACCATTCTATCCCACTATCATCCTACCATTAAGTATTTTCCCTTATTTCTCCCATATTTTATTCTTGAAAGCATGTTGAAGTTAATATAAAAACGTCTGCATTCACTTTCTTTTAGATCATTGCGCCGATCATTGCCCTTCATATGCAACATCTGAATCAGCGAATGCATGTATAAGCGCTGACTGACGGACGCGCTTCGTATGATAAACTGATCCCAGATCAGCTTCTGTACATGCCATTTAAAGTGACACCTCTGTTATCAAACAAGAGCAGCAAATGAATCTCTCATTTTGTTTTGTTTGATAACAGAGGTGTCACTTTAAGAATGCACAGATCTATAATGAAAGCATTCAATTAGTTTAGTAACTGTTTGTGCTCATCTAAGAGAAAATTAGTTGTGTTTAAAATAAAACACGCAGGACGGACATGTTTACATATTATTAAGTGTATTTGTCTGTTTAAACACACCCGAATCCCAAGTCTCTGGCACCTAGACTGCAGCTCCACACAGGGAGTTTGGCCTGAGGAGAAATGGTCATGCTCAACAGAGCCTGTTGTTGTTTTTTTTTTTTTTTGAGTTTTTTTTTTCTTCACTTCATCTATTGGTGAAGTTTTTTTTTTTTTTTTTTTTTACTCGCCACTATCACCACTTACTTGAATTGGGACTTGTGGAGCTGCGCATCAATGGATTTACTCATTTACCAGTGAAATTTAAACCACACTGAACTGAACTAAACTGAACTTCCACTATGAAAACTGGACTGACACAGTTTCCATTTACTAGAACTCCTATGTTAAGATGCTTTGACACAATCTACATTGTAATAGCGCTTTATAAATAAACATAAAATGAAAATAAAAATGAACTTTAGCTTTTCTTTAAATAGCGTGTACAAAAGCTGATCTGGGATTTTTTAACAATTTCAACGTGCTTTCAATATTAAAAATATGGGAAAATACTTAATGATAGGATGATAGCAGGATGGTAAAATATGGGAGAATCCTGGCAAAAACGTGAGGGTTGACATGTACTGTATAAAGTGAACAGGAACAGTTTCGCGAAAAATTAAAAAATATATATTTTCCTATTACACAGTTTTTTTTTCTTCCACCCATTTTTTCCCCACCATCACGTCCCTTCCTCGTCTCCATAAAAAATATTTCACAATATTTCTGTCTAGTCATTATTATTGATCAAATAAATACAGCCTTGATTACAAAGTCTTACAAATCCCAGTAGATCATTGATTTTCTATTGTTAGAAACAACATTCCAAACATTGTGCTTCCATTATTTCTTTATTTATCTATTTTTTTCTACTGTACATTTCCAGATTGATCACATTTTAGGGTGACCAGACCTCTAGTTTTCCCCCAAATTCTCTCATTTTTAGACCCCTTTAACATGTCAATATAGATTTATCATAGGATGTCTTCCAGTAGGACCAATTGTCATATAAATGAGGATGGGTAAAAGGGTCTAAAATGCATAAGTGTTTCAGGAAAATAGAGTATCTGGTCATCCCAATCTCAGGAATACCATTTGTCTCCATCACACTGGAGAGACTGCCTCATTTCCCACATCAAAAGTCATTTTTCTCACCACTGAAGGATATTGTGCTTTAACTTGCACATAAACCACAATCACAAAGGGATTTATTTATTCATTCTGTTTTTGTTACACAGGAATGGAAAAAGCAATGATGTTAATCTGTCGGTTGTCATCCTGGTGTGGGGGCTTTACCTTTTTTGTGTTTTTCTCTCTACTGTCCTACTCTCTGTATGTCCTCCGCGGGGATCCATACCCCTAGACAACAGGGACAATTCCTTCAGCCGCTCGCGGAGCTCCAGTGTGACCAGTATTGACAAGGAAACCCGAGAGGCCATCACATCTTTCTATTTCTGCGAGACGTACACACGCAAGGCAGATGGCGGCCTCACACCTAGTCTGTGGGTTGGCACATCTTTGGGCACAGTGCTGGCAATCTCCCTCAACATGCCCCCCGCTGGAGAACAGAGGCTCCTGCAGCCAGTTATCGTCTCACCTTGTGGTAAGTCAACACATTTGAGGCTGAATTTGAGGGTTGGTTTGTTTTTCTGACTTGAAATGCAGCCTAAAACCATACAGTGTTTGTTTAGTTAGCCAGGAAAGAACTGGATGCCCGTTTGAAAGAGCCTAATGGAGATTTTTGCAACTGCTACTACACTGTAGAAAATAATACCCTATATCTACTATATAAAATTGAGGTAACAGATTACAAGCAATGTTATTAATTAAATTCAACAAATATGGATTAATAACAATTAATTGAATTAGCTTATTTAAAATTAGTCATTTAGGCGATGCAGTGGTGCAGTAGGTAGTGCTGTCACCTCACAGCAAGAAGGTCGCTGGTTCGAGCCTCGGCTGGGTCAGTTGACATTTCTGTGTGGAGTTTGCATGTTCTCCCTGCATTCGCGTGGGTTTCCTCCGGGTGCTCCGGTTTCCCCCACAGTCCAAAGACATGTGGTACAGGTGAATTGGGTAAGCTAAATTGTCCGTATGGTGTATGAGTGTGAATGAGTGTTATGGATGTTTCCCAGAGATGCGTAAAACATATGCTGGATAAGTTGGCGGTACATTCCGCTGTGGCGACCCTTGATTAATAAAGGGACTAAGCCGAAAAGAAAATGAATGAATGAATGAATGAATGAAAATTAGTCATTTAAAATAAGTAACTGCTAACAGTACTTAAAAAATAGCTAATTTTAAACAAAATTATTGATTTAATTTAACAGAAAAACTAACACAATGTTAATGAAAACTACTCATTGTTTTTATTTTGATTTAACGCAAAATTTGTGGAGCCTGTTCATCAGCTGTAAAAAATAATACCCTATATCTACTCAATAAAATTGAGGTAACAGATTACAAGCAATATTATTAATAAATTTAACAAGTATGAATTGAGTAAAAATGTATTAAATTTAGCTCAAATTAGTGGAGCCTGTTCAGCAGTTCTATAATTTTTAGTGAAAAATACTAGTTAATCTAAGAGATTTTAATCTTGTTATAGTTTAACAAGATCTAAAATAAACATGCTTAAACATGCCTGCAAAGTTTTGATATTCTGGGACAAGGCCATAAACTTGATCACAGTACATTACTGTTGGTAATTTTAAATTTATTAAATAGTTGTGTTGTCAAATATTAAATAAGAAGCCATATTAATGTTGTTGTTGTTGTTTTTATTTAGCTATTTATTATTTTAGGTGGATTTGTCTGTCCCATAAAATATCAATGACTCTGAGGTGTTGTTGAATGTGGATTAAAAACAATATTACAATTATGATGTTTGCTGGTCAGATTGACATACAATCTGTGCTTAACAGCATTTTAAAGAAATTATAAATGATGCATTTTGTTACACAAAATTCTTAAATACCATCTGAGGTTATTTCCAGTTATGCACTTAATAGATGCTTATACTGTAAGAATTTTGAAGATGTTTTTTTTTTTTTTTTTTAAATATTGTATTGTATAACTAATACAATATTTTAACTGAAAAGGAGATACATTTTTCACTGCCAATCAGTTCTCTTTTTTATACAGTATAGAAAGTAACGAAACACAAGATAAAAAATTAAATAAAGTAAATAATGACAATAACGATAAAATAATAATGTAAACAATATTAATAACAAATTTTACATAATTCGAGGATGGTCAAATTTACACCTAATAGTCAGACTTTGTATTAAATAATATTAAATCTTTGTTCTTAGTCTGAAGAGGAGACTGTGAGAGAAAGTGTACTGGTTATTAAATTAGAAAATGCGTACCTTGCAGATTAAAGCCAAGTAGCAATTATTGGTAACACTTTATTTTAATGGTCCATTTGAGTATTAGTAGACTGTCTGCTTAATATCTGTTGATATGCTCCTTCAACAGACATTTAACTGACTATAAGAAACTTTGCAAGTACATGTCAACTTACACTAACCCCAGCCCTAACCCCAACCTAAAGTCCTGCTCACACACTGAGATTTCAGCCATGATTTTGTCATCTGAGAAAATTTAGGAAATCCTAAAAGATTCCTGAAATCCTAGGCTAAAATCGGTGATCTTTGATCGTTGGTTTGACATGTTCACAGACAGCCGCTTAGTGCCTGTTGCGATCAGATTTTTTCTCCGATAAATTTTGACAGTGTCAGAAGATTTCAGACATTTTCCTGCAGTGTGACAACAGCTGCGATAAGCGTCAATCCAAGAACCAATAGGAGCTCTGAATTTGATGATGCAATCCATGCGACAATTCAAACGACCACGGGGAAATGTCAAAGCAGTTTTTTTTATTCCTGTTTTTATTATTGAGTCACGCCAAAATTGTTGCAACAGATTGTTTACGTTTGCTGTGAGGAATCATTTCAGAATTCGGGATAGTGAAAGTGTCATGGGTGGATGAAGTCAAACTCTAGGGGCGTTTTCTTTTGTGTTTGGCAGTCTGACTTTTTGACAGCTGAGATCTTACAGTGTGACATGGGAGCCATGTTCGTGCAGTCTGACATGCTACAATCGTTCAGGATTATAAAAAAATCAAACAGTGTGAGCCGAGCTTAACAGTCTACTTATAATCTAATGATAATTAGTTGGCATGTAGATGAAATGTAACTTAAATTTAATAAAGGACCATCAAAATAAAGTGTGACTCAATTATTTTATGCTTCTACAAAGTCTGGATAGAGTAACCTTACATATTCAGTTCATTTGGACCAGATATTTCTGAATACATTCATTTGAAGGTGAAAGGAAAATGTCATTTTTTTCCATAACATAAAAAACATCGTATACAATTTCCAACCACTCTTGGATTGTAGGGGTTTCAGGAAGTAACCAATGTTTTGTGATTGCATTTTTGGCAGCAATTATCAATATGTCAAATAGATATTTCTCAGGCTTACTTGTCTGGATGTCAGAAGTTCCTAAAAATAAAGCTGAAAGATGTACATTTTTATCTGTGTTTAAGCATGGTGATTTTTTTGGGAAGCAAACATGGTCTTGGAGTTAATATTCAGTAAAACTGCATTATCGTGTTGAGTGTTCAGACTTATTTGGACAAAAACTGAATTCAAATGCATGACACGATTGTCTTCTTCAGGTTTATTGCATTATGCATTTTGCGTTTCATAGTTAACACATTTTGCTAAATCTACAATGATGTTATTAAAATGTTTTAAATTATCACTGACCTGACTCAAACTAAATAATGGCATCTTCTGTAGAATTTGAATTGGTCTCATATTTCTTGAATTTTGCATTATTGATTGTTTATTACTGTGAAACTGCTATTTAACAATCTGAATTGTAAGAAATAAAGGTACCTCAACATAACATTGATGCCTAAATCTCTTTGCAGGCACTCTTTTCAGGTTGAAGGGCAGTGTCGTCCGGATGGCCTTCCTAGATTCTACAGGATCTATTCTTCCCTCTCCTTTCGAGCCATGGTATGAGCCCAATGCCCCAGCCAATGGAGAGGAGAGGGACAAGGTCCGCAAGAGACGGCCGGTGTCCGTATCCCCATCCACATCCCAGGAACTGAATGAAAACCAGTATGCCGTGGTGTGCTCTGAGAAACAGGCCAAAGTCATAATCCTGCCCTCTCAGACCTGCGTGTTCAAACACAACATTACTGAAACGTCTTTCGTGCTGCGGGCAGATGTGGTACAGATGAACGCTGGCATTTGTGTGGCCTGCTTCTGTGCCAATGGACACATCATGACCCTCAGGTGAGAGAGAATGCTCTTCAACTGAAGCCAGATGAAGGGATTTATATGGATTTTTTTGTTAATGGGTAAATATGTCAAAATATATTAATCAACCGTTATTAAACTAAGAAAACAGATTTTATTGTATTGAATTTTATTTTAATCAGTAATATTTTAGTACTATCGCTTATTAGAAACAGCCCTTATTAAGCATATTTAGGCTTAAGTGATTTAGTTTATGGAGTGAATGAAGTAGGCGGATTCAACTCATGATATTTTGTTAAGTTACTTATACAGTGGGCGAAATAAGTATTGAACACCTCACCATTTTACTCAGACAACATATTTCTAAAGGTACTGTTGACTTGAAATTTTCACCAGATGTTAGTGACAACCAAGGAAATCAATATATCCAAAGAAAACAAAACTAATGCAAATTAAGTTATGTGTAAATTTCACAGGGAAAACGTATTGAACACATGACAAGAGGAGGTGTAAAAAGACAGCAAAAGCCCAGACAGCAGCTGAAATCTCTCAGTAGTTATTCAGCAACTGTCTGTGCATTGTAAATTAATATTAACTGCTTCAGTCCAACATCTACATTAACAGGATGATGAAGATGAAACTAGGGTGGAATCTGGTTCAATCCCATGCCAACAGCACCTTTAGAAATGTTATTCCCAAGAAAAAACATGACGTGTTCAATATTTATTTCCCCCCCTATATGTGTGTGGCATTTTGAAATGTATGTCATTTCTGTAATTGTTTCGTATTGTGCATACAGGAGAGAGACAACTCTAACACTACTATTTGTTTAGTTTGCTTTTGTCAATGCGCTATTTATTAGGGCCGGGCGATATGTAAAAAATATTTATCGTTTATTTTCATTCATTCATTCATTCATTTTCTTGTCGGCTTTGTCCCTTGCGGGGTCGCCACAGCGGAATGAACCGCCAACTCATCCAGCACGATTTTACGCAGCGGATGCCCTTCCAGCCGCAACCCATCTCTGGAACTTCCACACACACATTCACACTCATACCGTTTATTTTCATGTTAGTAGGGCTGGGCGGTTTTTCCGATTTTTTTCGATTAATTCGAATTTACGTTTTAAGACGATTTTATTTTTTACAAAATCGAGGAATCGCGGTTTTTTAATAAAAATATTAAAGCCGCTTTTCCACTATTGTGCCAAACCGTTCTAAAACTGTTAGACAACCGTGCTGAATTGTGCTGATTCTGTGTGTTGACGTCGCGGCTCTGTTGATGTGCTGCCACAGCTGGTAGCGGAGGCGCGCCAGGGCGGACCGGCCTTTGGGAACACCGGGACATTTTCCCGCTAGAGCAACAAGCGCCCCGCAGTCAGCCAGCCAGCTTCGTGAATGTTTCCATGTGCGTCGTGCTGTTGTTCGCGTCCCGCAGCCGTCTGTGTCTCCCGCGCGAGCTGCGAGACGGGGACCCGCGCACCACTCGAAGGACGGTTACGGCGTGTTGTAAATGTCGGTCACCGCAGAAAGTCAAATCTTTCTTTAATTTGGACTTTTGTTTGAATTACGGAGTGGCACAGTAGCTGTCAAGGTACTGTATGAATTAAATCATAACCCATATGTGCACCAATAAACAAGTAAAATGAATGAATGAATAAAATAAATATGGATTCTTAAATGTTGGCAGTTTTTACTTCAAAAAATATCAATACGTATCGACAAATGTTTTATAAAAATAAAGCAATTTCCAACATTTCAGCTATAGGCCATTATACGATTCAGTTAAATATAAGATAGACCTTTAAATGTATATAGATATGTAACAGGTTTCTGTGGGTTTTTTTTCACCTGATCTTTAATATATACTGGGTGGTGTAGCTACGCACAAATATTTTCTAAAACGTCAAGCAGATATTTGTCTATGGCTCGTTAGTTATTTATGAAGACAAAAAATAATTAAAATAACAAAAATAAAACTATAAAATTACAAAGATTAATGAGCAGCATTCTGCTAAATATAGTCCTTTATATCCTGATATGCTGTGTGTTGTTTCATTCGTTTTTTTATATTTAACTTGATGCATTCGTTATTTAATATTTAAATACAAAATCGTTTAAATGGTTATATTTTACCATCAAAATGTAGTATATTTTATATCATTACCATTTTTTGATATAAAACCGCTGTTCTTTTATTGATTGTTATGAAATAATTTAAGTGCTATATTTTTTATTAGTGAAAGTGCCCGCTCACTTTGACAAGGCCTGTCTAAATATATATTTCTGCCTTGCCACTAATACAGATAAACTATTGTTGCATTATCATTGTTTATTTTTCTGTTATGTACAGAGATTTGAATATTTATTTCCCCTCCAATCCTTTTTAATCTTCACGTTACATTTTGGTCATTTTCTCTCCAAATAAAATTTGCCCCAAAGCTGCACAACATATGACCTGCTGTGACTTCTATTGTAGCTATGTTTAGCATCCCTATATGAGAGAGTGCCATAACCGCGTTTAGTCACACTATTGCTTTTCTTTTACAAGTGAGCATGAAAAAAACTAGTTTCAGCATTTATTTAAATTTAAATGAACAAGGTAAGCTGGTAAGGTAGTTGCACAGTAAAAAAAAAAATTAATAAAAAAATAAATAAAAAATCGAAATCGAAATCGTGAATCGGTCAAACTTTATGAAAAAATCGAGATTTTTTTTTTTTGCCATATCGCCCAGCCCTACATGTTAGTTATAAATTTTGTGCTCTAAAACAAAGGCATATTTCGCTATTAAAAGATAGAAGCATTCAAAACTTGCAGGCTCTCTGCTTCGCCAATATTAATACATCACTTTTTTAGCTTCTCATCAGATTTTCCGACAATTTAAAAACTCTTTCAAGAGTTCACACTTAGCTGATGATTGATTATAAAGCTTGTTTGGCATGCTGTCCCGGTAGAGAACCCTGAGATCTTAAGATCCTCGAGCCTGGGCTCCCTCCTGTTTGCAAGGCGAGAAGGGAGTTTGAGCTCAGGTAGATCTCGAGAACTTCCCAGCTGTAGTAGCTAATGAACAGATAGTGATTACTCTTAAGAGATAACTTCTTACTAGGAGCATGTCTATGGTGCTAATTTGGATTAGTCAATTAACTTAAGTTGCATGTTTTTGGATGGTGGGAGGAAACCAGGCAACCCGGGGGAAATCCTCTCGAAATTAGTTTATAAATAAACTTCACTTAGTTTCTTAAGTGTCTTGTGCACTTTAAGACATGGCTGAAATCAGTCATTTATTCACATGTAACTGAGCATTCATACAGAGCATAAATACTTACATATGTAATTCTGGAGCACAAAACCTGGCCTATGTTGCATGGGTATATTTGAATAACCAAAAAAAAAACAATGTGGGAGTCAAAATGATAAAAAAAATAAATTGATTTAATGCCAAAAATCATTATAATATTAAACAAAGATCTTCTTTCATGAAGACATTTTGTAAAATTCCATCTGGAAATATATCAAAACTAAATTGTTTTGAGTAGTAATATGCATTGCAAAGAACTCGATCTGCACTTTCTTAAAAATGATTTTTCCCAATAGATTTTAACCTTCCTTTAAATAGTTGTATCTCAACCAAATTTTGTCCATAATAGAACGCTTATTTATTCAGATATTATTATTATTTCAGATGATATGATATTTCAGATGATATGGCAGCACGGTGCCTCAGTGGTTAGCTTTGTCGCCTCACAGCAAGAAGGTTGCTGGTTCGAGTCCCGGCTGGGCCAGTTGGCATGTCTGTGTGGAGTTTGCATGTTCTCCTCGTGTTGGCATAGGTTTCCTCCGGGTGCTTCGGTTTCCCCCACAGTCCAAAGACATGCGCTATAAGTGAATTGGATGAACTAAATTAGCCATAGTGTATTAATGTGTGTGAATGTGAGAGTGTATGGGTGTTTCCCCTGTACTGGGTTGCGCTGGAAGGGCATCTGCTGTGTAAAACATGTGCCGGAATAGTTGGCGGTTCATTCTACTGTGGCAACCCCTGATAAATAAGGGACTAAGCCGAAAGAGAATGAATGATGTGAAAATTTTAATTTTAAAAAATGTACTCTTATGACTGGTTTTGTTATCCAGGACCACATATATAAGTAAATAATAAAAGGCAGCCGACACAGTGATCTGAACTTCTGGAGGTTCTTTTGAAACATTAAAATGTCTTTACTTTCACTTTTGATTAATTAAATGAATCCTTGCTCGATAAAAGTATTCACTTCTGTTAAACTAAAGCTTTGTTTCACCGATGTAAGAAATTGCTGATGTTGATATACTGTAGCACACGCAGTAAATTTGGAAATCAGGCTATTTTTAGACTGTAATAATATTTTCGTCTTGCTCCACTGTTTAGTGAAGTCAGTGCCAGGAGGCCTTTTGCTATTGCAACACAGATCTAATTGCTGCATTGCTCTCTGCATCACGTTGGCTTGTAAATCTTCTGAGGACAAAAAAGCAGACAAACATCTGTGTGTCTGTCAGTAGGAAGAGATTCATTAGAGGCTTTATTAAAGAGAGAGAAAAAAATGTTTTTTTTTACAAGAAGCACAACAATTTTTGGCTGCATTTTGTTTTGTAATTTTGTACAAAATAATAATAATATTATAATTCAAAAGAAAATAGTTTGAAGAATGGTGGAAACAGGTACACACTGACATTTATAATTGGAAAAACATATACGGGTTTCCAACATAATTAAAAAATCCATATAATGCAAAATATCTTCTTTTGAGTAAAAGAAATAAGCTAATACAGGTTTGCAAGGCGGCTAACCGACACCTGTATTTTGTTACTAGTTATCGTACAATTTAATTATGTAAAATTAAGACAGCAGTTTAAGCAAACTTTACTAGCATCATTCCTCAGAGTACAGTTTCAGGTGACTTAACATAACTTAATTGAATGTAAATTGAAAGTAAATGTGACTCAATATGAGCAAGAATTACTTTGACTACATTAGTAAATAATACTTGATATAAAGTTAAGATGACTTAATTGACTTAAGGGACTGCATGGTGGTGCAGTGGGTAGCACGTTCGCCTCACAGCAAGAAGGTTGCGGAGTTTGGTGTGGAATTTGCATGTTTTCCCCGTGTTCGCGTGGGTATCCTCCAGGTGCTCCGGCTTCCCCCACAATTCCAAAGACATGCGGTGCAGGTGAATTGGGTAGGCTAATTTATCCGTAGTGTATGCGTGTGAATGAGTGTGTGTGTGGATGTTTCCCAGTGATGGGTTGCAGCCGGAAGGGCATCCGCTGCGTAAAACATGTGCTGGATAAGTTGGCGGTTCATTCCACTGTGGCGACCCCAGATTAATAAAGGGACTAAGCCGAAAAGAAAATGGATGAATGAATGAATAATTTACCTAAGTAAATGTGACTCAGTATACGTAAGAATTACTTTTTTTACATTAGTAATTAGTACTTAATGCGATAAAGATACGATTACTTAATTGAATTAAATCAACAAGTTTGCATTATTCAATTAAGTAAACCTAACAACTCAATTCACCTTTATTTCTATAGCGCTTTTACAATGTAGATTGTGTCAAAGCAGCTTTTCATAGAAAATTATTGTAAATTGAAACTGTCAGTCCAGTTTTCAAAGTTAAAGCTCAGTTTAGCTCAGTTCAGTGTGGGTTAATTTTCACTGCTGAGAGTCCAAACACTGAAGAGCAAATCCATCGATGCGCAGCCTCACAAGTCCCGAACCATGCAAGCCAGTGTCGACAGCGGTGAGGAACAAACTTCACCAATTTGCGAAAGTGAAGAAAAAAAAAAACAACTAATTACCAAACTACCTTTGGTTAATTAACAAATGACCTTTTACAGTTTAGTTTAGCATTTTTAAATTACTTTATATTTTGATACTATTTTTACATTTCAGTTTAGTTTTAGTTTGTTTCATTAATGGTTTTGTTAGTTTTCATTTAGTTTTCTGTTTTTATATTGTGAACACATTTGAATTTGTTTTTAATATATTTAGTTTCATTTTTTGTTTTAGATTTCGAATAGCAGAGTTGACAGAACATGTCCAGTGTTGACATAACAACGATGAATGTTTGCACAGCTAACATTAACTCTTCTGCAAAACTCTTAGTAATAAAAAAAACTGTTTAAACATACACTGAATCTAAAAAAACAAGTAAAAAACAAAAATTAAAGTATATAAAGAATTCAGGCGGTTCATTCCGCGGATTACCCCGGATTAATAAAGGGACTAAGCCAAAAGAAAATGAATGAATGAATAAAGAATTCAAGCAAACATCTTCTTATTAAAGATCATGCTGTTAGTTAAAACCAGTGGTGTAAAGTAACAAATTACAAATACTTCAATTACTGTAAATTACTATTTTTTTCTTAGGAATTGTGATTTGCTAAGTAGTTTTAAAAATGTGCCTTTTTACTTTCCCTTGACTAAAAGTTTAGCGCAGTATTGGTACTTTTACTCAACTATTTTCCCTCAACCTGCAGTCACTACTTTATTTTTTCTTGTCTATGGGGATTGGCTGAAGTAGAAAAAAACGGTGAGTCCTGCGATTCCATTCCAATCTAATAATAATTTTGCATCCTAAGAACAATTTCAAGACATGTTTGGAAAGTATCCAAGATGTCCAAAATCTTCACACGCAATCATCCTGAGACTGTGTAGATGGCATGTCACTGATAATAAGATGACGGAAATAGTCAACTGGCTTAAAACAATAACTAAATGCACTATAGAATGTTACGTTTTCACACACATGCACGAACTGCATGTAAACGCATCAACCTTTCTCAGTGTAATACTTACTACTCTTGAGTACTTTTAAAAGGGCTACTTTTTACTCATGCTTTGTGTAATATTTACATTAGAGACATTTACTCTACTTTCACTACATTTTTGGGCAAGTAATAGTACTTTTACTTGCGCATAATTTTTCAGTACTCTTTCCACTACTGGTTAAATATGCCTAGTTTTCTTTTTTTTGGCAAATAAAGAAACGCTAGAACACTTTTTATGTTTTGTATGTAATCATGCTCTTGACTGATGTGTTTTGGCTGGATTTTAATGCTAATTACTATTTTATTATAGTTATATTGTCACTGACTGTTTGTTTTTGGCTTTTCATTTATTGCAATTTTTTTATTTTATTACAGCCAACAAAAAATAACATTATTTGACCAATAGTTACAGACTTTAGTTTATTAAAATAACCTTGGTTTGGAAAGAGTTGAGGCTGATGAGTAAATGATGAGTGCATTTTCATTTTTGGTTGAGCTATCCCTTTAAACCGTCAAATATGATGACCCTGGGGAAATTACTGCAGATAATGTCTACAAATTTCCTTATTCATGGTCTCCAGTAATTGAACATCACATTCTAAAGGACAAAACAGGCACTCGCCACAAGCAATCTCAGCATCGCAGCTCTTGAATAATAGAGGAGGTGAGATGTCCCAGAGCTGAAGAAATGTCTCTCTGTGTCATTCTGTTTCAGTCTGCCAGGATTGAGACCATTGCTGGATGTAAATTACCTACCGCTGACAGATATGCGGATAGCGAGAACGTTCTGCTTCACCAACCTCGGTCAGGCCTTGTATCTGACGTCCCCCACTGAGATTCAGAGGATCACGTATAGCCAGGAGGTCTGCGAAAACTTACAGGTGAGCAGAACTTATCTTCGCTTTTTTTTCTAGACTCTTCTATTGCAATGTGTTTACGATGATGATGATGAAGATGATGATGATGATGTTTGGACTGTATAACAGGAGATGCTGGGAGAGCTGTTTACTCCAGTGGAGACACCGGAAGCTCCAAACAGGGGTTTCTTTAAGGGTCTTTTTGGAGGAGGAGCACAGTCTTTAGACAGAATGGAGCTCTGTGAGTTTTCTTTCATTATCTGCTATTTAAGCTAAGATGCTTCACAACAAATATGGTGATAGGAATGTAGACCACAAAAAGAGAGAGGATGTTGTTAGTTATTAGTTTTTATTCCAGTAAAAGTATTTCTTTGGGTAGTTTTATTTGTGTAAGTCAGTTTCTGAATAGAGAACAATGCTAGCATGCTGGCTACAAAAAGATTTCGGATAAGTTATTACATTATGGGGGTAATTGAATACTGTACTATAGCACCTGCCATTTAACGAACCGTTATAAACTTTTCTTAAGCATTTTTACAAATTACATCCAATAACTTAAATAAGTAATTAACAACGCTATCTCACGGCAATTCATAACTTTTTGATTTAGTGGCTAATTCGTATGAATTCGTTCAATCTTATTCGTATATTTAGTATGATTTGCTTATCCCCAATGACCGTTGGGTTTAGGGGTGGAGTTGGGTGCTACGCCTCCTTTTTAAAATTGTTCATTTTCGTACGACTGAACTCGTGTGAAATCGTACGAATTAGGCACTAAACTGACAAAACGTAAAATAGTTAAGTTTCCTCATGAGATCAGGCTGGTATATAAATAGCGTTTTGTTGCTGTTGTTATTATTTTTGTTTACCCAAATATGATGATATTAAAGAATTCACAATATGCATTAGTGTTTTGAACTTTTGAGCCTTCCTGATACCCATTGTTTGTGTTAACTAAAATGATTACTCTTAAGCCGTAATAGTAATTATACCTCTATCATGCACCTATACCTGTATCCTGCACTTGCTGCTATTGCACTTCTGGTTAGACCTAAACTGCATTTCGTTTCCTTATACTTGTACATGTGTAATGACAATAAAGTTGAATCTAATCTAATCTAATCTAATCTAAATAGTTAAGTATCTTAACTATTACTTATTGATTAATGTAAACTTTAAGTACAAGTGTGCAAGATACATCATCTAGATGCACTGGCATGCATCTTCAGTGATGTATTCTGGGGTCATTGGGTGTTTCGGGTCTCATCATCAGACACACTCACCCAGGTGACCCAGCTGAGGTTGATCAGACCCCAGCTTGTGTCCCAGTAGCCATCACCCACGGATCAGCCCTTTTTATCCATAGCCATCTTGTGGCTTCTTCTGTAGCTTCATAAACTGACTTAATGGCCCTCTTAGCTGCTGCTGATACATGTAGGTCTAATTGTTTGAAGACTTTACAGAGTGAACGTCCTGCAAACCCTCTACAGCCCACATCTATTGGCTCACAGTTAAATTCTACTAAAATACTAAAGTTTAGTAAAGTTGAATTCAAATAAATTAAAGCTTAATAATAAAACTAATAATAATATTAATAATAACAACAACAACAACAACAACAACATTAATAATAATAATAATTATAATTTTTATTATTATTATTATTATTATTATTATTATTAATAAAATGTATTAATTATAACAATTAAATTATTCAAAAATACTAAAGAAACTAAAATTAAAATAAAATTCATTAAAGCTAAATAATAATAATAATAATAATAATAATAATTATTATTATTATTATTATTATTATTATTATTATTATTATTATTATTATTATTATAACAATTATATTAATATATAATCATAATTAACAATTATAAGTTTTTATTTCTATAATTTATTATTATTATTATTATTATTATTATTATTATTATTATTATTATTATTATTATTATTATTATTATGTTCAAAGCTAATTTGCCAAACTAAAATTCAAATGAAAACTGAATACTAAAAATCAATGCTAAATCGAATATAAACACTTGTATAAAACAAACCAATAAACCAACAACACTGGTGACAACTCACCCATGTGACATCTAGCCCAGGTGTCCCATTGCAATCTTAATGACATCTCATCTCAAGAATGGCATCTTCAGTATGTGTGCTCTCTTCAATCACAGAGCTTGTTTGCGCCTCATTGTGCTTTCACCACATTAGGAGCATTCTTTCCTCCTCTTCTTTTCACACTTTGCTTCTGTGTCTGCGTTTCAGTCGGTGAGACGGGAGCCGGAAAAGCACCACGCAGTCTCGCTCAGCACATTCCAGGCCCTGGGGGTATAGAAGGCATGAAGGGGGCAGCGTCAGGCATCGTGGGGGATTTAGCTCGAGCTCGGATAGCGCTGGATGAAAGAGGCCAGAAACTAAGCGAGGTGGAAGAGCGAACGGCAGCCATGATGGCCAGCGCTGACTCATTCTCCAAACACGCTCATGAGGTACAGCATTTCCACCGCTGACGCCTATAACAAATGAATCACTTCGTAAAAATAGCTGAATGCTAATGGGTTACATAAATTATTATTTTGTGCAAAAAGTCTATCTAAAATGAAACAGGTTGTCGGTAATTACATTTGTACTTGCCATACACACCTTTGTAGGCTTGTAACAAATTGAAATTAAATTATGGTCTTCACTGGCAAATAGGTATTACATTTTCTTGCTGCGATAATTGCTAAAACTTTTATCGTGCCACGTGGTATTATTACAAAATTGACATAAACTACAAAAAAGGGTGTTTTAACAGGTATAATAGCAAACACAAATGCTTGTTTTTGTGAATTGTAGGGACATTGCATAGCTCTCCATTGTTTTTATACTGTACAAACTGTATTTTGTAATGCCTTAACCCCACCCTACCCCTAAACCCAACCCTCACAGGAAACGGTGTGCAGTTCTTTCTGAAAAAAACTCATTATGTGATTTATAAGCTTTTTGAGAAATGAGGATGTCAGCAATGTCCTTGTATTTCACCACCTTCTTGTAATACCTGTGTCATATCTGTTTCATTATACAGATTTTTGTCCTCAAAAACACGTACACATACACTCATATACACACACATACAGTCAAGCCTGAAATTATTCATGCCCCCAACACATACGTGTGTGTGTGTGTGTGTGTGTTTGTGTATTACTTTATTATATAAAGGTTTAGTGTAAACAAATTATGATTTTAAATGAGTTAAATTGTAAAATAATATTAAAGTATGGTCCCACTTTATTTTGATGGTCCGTTTGTTGAATTTAAATTACATTTCACCTATATGCCAACTAATACTCATTAGATTATAAGTAAACTGTTAGGTTGGGTTTAGGGTTACCGTTAGTGTAAGTTGACTTACTTGTTTCTTATAGTCAGTTAAATGTCTGTTTAGCAGCAGTATCAACAGATAATAAGCAGACAGTCTACTAATACTCAAATGGACCATCAAAATAAAGTGTTACCTAAAGTGCAGTAGTTCAATAAGTCTCATTAAAAGATGTTAGTTAATGCAATAACCAACATCAACAGTTACAAATTTGTTACAGCTGTCATATCGAGTCAATTTTTGCTTTATTAAAGTAAATAAAGAAAAGTTAGAAATAAAAAATTAAAAATGTGAGAGCTAAAACTTTTTATAAGATGTGTTGTAACAAGATGAATGAATGACTCGGACGCAGTGACTCGAGGGGTGAACAAAATGTTATTTATAAATTACAAAATTACAAAACAAAATGCAGCCACAAATTGTTACGCTTGTTGTGGTCTGGAAGATTTAGATTTTTTTCAGTGGAATGATACTTAAAGTTATATATTTTATTTCCAATTTAGACATACTGAATGTTCTGCCATCATATTTTGACATCCTTGTCTTCTTAATAATTTTGTAATAATTTAATTAATATATACACTTCTGGTAAAAAGTTTGCTTTTTTTCATATATTTTTTTAAATAAAACTATTGTTCATCAAGGCAGCATTTATTAAATGTAAAAAAATTTGTTAAATTGTTAAATACTAAATAATAATTGTATGTGTTTTCAAATGAAATTATCACTCTAGTCATTATTGCTTTTAATACTACAGTATTACCATTAATAATAATAATAATAATAATAATAATAATAATAATAATGATAACAATAATAATAATAATAATAATAATTATTATTATTGGCAACCCAGTAGTTTCCTCTGGGTGCTCCGGTTTCCCCCACAGTCCAAAGACATGCAGTACAGGTGAATTGGGTAAGCTAAATTGTCCATAGTGTATGAGTGTGAATGTGTGTGTGGAGGTTCCCAGAGATGGGTTGCGGCTGGAAGGGCATCCGCTGCGTAAAATCGTGCTGGATAAGTTGGCGGTTCATTCCGCTGTGGCGACCCCGCAAGGGACAAAGCCGACAAGAAAATGAATGAATGAATGAATGAATAATTATTATTATTATAACAATAATAACAATAATAATAAATAATATTAGAGTGATTTCTGAAGAATCATGTGACTCAATAAATGATTAAATGAAATTCTAAACTACTTTTGAACAGTTATTTTATAGTGCAATAACATTTCACAATTTTACATTTTATTTTTGATGAAATAAATGCAGCCTTGGTGCTGTCGAAGGGTTGATTCTGATTGGTTGATGAATTCTTTGTTCAATCTTATTCTATGTTCATGCCACATGCTAAATTAAGTATTAGCTTAAGTCATTGCAAATGCACAAACAAAGGCATGATTAATGCGTAATTCACAGTGTATTTGCTGTGGTCACCCGAAATTCACCTCAGTCTCGTCTACCAAGCAAGATCAAATAATTCAATTTTAACTGAAATTTTGCATTAAGTAAAAAAATACATACCATGAGTAAACTAGAATGCTTCATTTAAAAACATGGTCACTGTGTTTACAAGTGCTAAGCAAGCCTCGGGAGCTGAAATTCAGATATGGGAAGTGACGTTTATTTATAAACTAATTTTGAGAGGATCACGTGCTTATGATTGATCACAGCTGGTCTCTCATCAGCTAACAATTGATTCACCAATCAGATGATTCCTAACTTACTATGAATAACCAGAGTTTTCCCCGGGTTCTCCGGTTTTCTTTTCCTCCCACAGTCAAAAAACATGCAACCTAAGTAAATTGAACATACCAAATTGATACCTTAGCCAAGCTCTTAGCACGCATACATCTCTCCTTAGCCATCCTATATCTGTTATTAGCCAGAAATAAGTCAGGGGAGTTCATCGAGATCTACCTGAGCTCAAACTCCCCTCTCATCCTGCAAATAGTAGGGAGCCCAGGGCTCGAGGATCTCATAAGCTCAGGGCTCTCTCCCGGAACAGCATGCCAAACAAGCTTTATTATCAATCATTAGCTAAGTGTGAACTCTTGAATGGGCATTTAGTTTATGACACGTGCTGTACTATGTACATGTAAAGCAGTCACACACTGGGCCATCTGGCCAATCAGAGCAGAGTAGACTCTCAGAAAGGAGGGGTTTAGAGAGGATTTTTCTATAAACTATTTTTAACCTTGCAAGTAAAATTACTACAGGAGACCTTTGAATCAAAAACAGAAACATCTAAAATAGCATTTTTGGGACACTTGAATATTTTTGTGGATTTTTTTTCCAGCTGAACAGCATTGTGGCGTCTCTAACTTTTTATTGCCTTTTCTCTGTGCTACAGATGATGCTAAAGTGTAAGGATAAGAAATGGTACCAGTTCTGATCTCGGCAAAACAGCAGAGCCCAAAGGGACTCAGGAGTTCTCCTACACAGCCTTGTTCATCCGTAATCCTTCTCCCACTTCCATCTTTATCTCTCCTCTGCTGGACCAGTGGGATCCCTCGCTCTTTCCTAGCACAATATTAAATACAGTCTGCTTACAGAACTGAGACATAGACTGAGAGCGGCCCCAATCTGAGGAATACCATACCATGATGGCGTCCATGCACTTTTCATTTTCGTTTGTTTGTTTAATATCGCCAGTCTTCTCTCGTTGCGGCTGGGCTTTTGCAGGCCCCGGAATTCAATTTCTTCTCTCAGTCTTTGAATCGTTTTTGTGCTGTTGTTTTTTTGCAATCACATCCTGCCTCCTGCATTGGAGAGCAACAAGTAGTCAAAAAAAAAGACAGACAGACTCAACAAAACAAAAAAAATACAGTAACTAAACAATAAACATCATAAAAATCTAAAAAAAAAAAAGAGTATATATATACATAATTCTATATGAAGCTCCATCGAAGTCTGTAAAAATGCCATATTCGCTATTGACTGTCACAAGGAAAACTGAAATACGAGGACACAAGATAAAGCATGGGAAGAGCTCCATTCACAGGAAATTATGTCATAACGTGGAGGAGTCACAATGTCTCCGTTCTCAGTATTTTTCTGTAAATTTCCCAAATTACCCCTTTTGGTTTAATTGCCATTTGAATATTTATTTATTTATTTTGTATTGTTTTCTATTTATTTATGTATTTATTTATTTATTTATTTATTTAGGGAAAAAAGAAATCTGTACAAAAAAAATCTATTGTAAATGTCTAATGAAATATAAAATGCTTTAGGGGTGATATTTTTTCTGAACTACTGTGAATATCCAGCCTGATCTCACGAGAAAACGTCAGTATTTTACGTTTTGTCAGTTTAGTGGCTAATTCGTACGAGTTTAGTCGAATGAAAATAAACTATCTTAAAAAGGAGGCGTGGCACCCAACCCCACCCCTAAACCCAACCGTCATTGGGTGATGAGCAAATCGTACTAAACTGTACAAATTAGATCGTACAAATTTATACGAATTAGCCACTAAATCAAAAAGTTACGAATTGCCATGAGATAGCGTTGGAATATCACTACAATAATGCTTTACATTAAAGTACCATCTATAGGGTTTATGATAAGTTGACGAAATGAACGATCTATGTGATGAATGAATTATAAAATAACTAATTATAGACCAACTGTGAGTGATGTAATGATGGTATTTTCATGTAATACATTATATTTAATCTTTCTATGAAACTCCGCACAGAAGATATCGAGTCGTGAAAGCAAGAAGGCAAATTTAAAGTTTAAAGTCAGCCATCATATTTATTATTTTGGGGTAGACAGCCATATAGACCTCAACAGCTAGAACATTTGTTGTGACTGATAATTAGCGTTAAGTTTTGTCCGATAGACCAGCTAACACACATAGACGCTTTAGTTGAACATGTAGAGATTGTACTATAGTAATATTTTGGTCAACATTTACTTTTGTTAAATAAAAAGCACTTACTGTACTGTTGGAAACGACACTATTCGTGGATTAGTTTTCCATCTTCTGTGACTTGAGAATTGAATATAAGCTTGAAATAAGGCGACTTGGCTGACTTGGGAACGATATTAATTGTAGTTCTGAATGTCAGGAAAACATGTATGGGACGGTACTGGTTTCACACTGGTGCTTTATGTGTAACGAACATACTTCAAAATCATCGTCATCTGTGAAAACACCTACAACGAGAGTACACCCAAATCCAGAAAACTAACAAGAAGTAACACTAGATATGAAGAAAAAAATCCCATTTCTCCCTTGAAACCACATTTTAGTGCCATTACATATATATATTTTTTGTGGTTTGCAAGAAATGCTGCTATATATGTTGCATTGATCATGTGATCCATTGTCGTTAAGATAGCGATTCTTACTTGCCTCTCTGCCCAAAGTTTTTTGCCATTCTGTGAATGAAGTAGTTTGACAATCTGGGAGCATAAATCGTGTGTACGCGTGGCCATACTGACCCCAAGACAGTTGCCATATCTTTTTCGAACGCCAAAGATTTTCTTTCATTGAGTTGTGTTTTCCATCGACAGTGTTCGACAGCCGTTTGTGTCTGAAGCACCACTGCATTTTCCATCAGTAACAGTGTTGAGGACTTCTCTGACGTTTTTGGCCGTGTGCTAGTCTGCCTTTCGTGTGTTTCGTATGCCGTACTTCAAACAACGAAGAAAAAAAAAAAGGGGGAAAAAAGAATTACAAAACAAACTAAGCCAATCTCTCTCAGACTCTAAATGTTTCTCTGTGTTGGACTCTATATTCTCTGTAGATGTGTTTTCATGCCATGGTGTTATAGTGTTTCTGAAGACCGGGTTTGTTTTTTGAATATCTCGCTCGTATGTCATCTCTCCTGATTAACTAATTAAATTATATTTGTACGATGTGTATTTTTCTCTGCAGTACTGTATTTCCCTGAATAGATATCCTTGTCATATTTTTAATCATCGATTATTATTATTATTATACAGATTATTTTTATATATGCTTTGAGGAGGTTGTATTTTGAGCTCATTGCGCTTTGTCTTCATATCTTTGTTTGTGTTCTGTCGTGTGTCACGTGTTCATGCCATAATTGACGCAACAGGGTGATTTTATCTATTTATTTTTTGCTTTAAATGTGATCTGTGAGAGTTTCCTTGAGATACCAGATGTATGTGTGAGTGCGTCAAACATCATGAAGGCCTTCAGGGGACCAGTATGGTTCGTTATTTACTGTAAAAAAAAAAGAAAAAGCTGTATTTGTTTGCGAGTAAAAATACATTTTAAGCCCCGACATGGTTGATATTTACAATTCCAAACCAAAAAGGATTGGTTCGTGTTATTCATGAGATAATTCCAGGAAAGGTTTGATGTCCTAGGTTGCTATTTTGTCAGTGTCAATCGATAAACAAAGTATCCAATCAGCCGTGTTTAACTGTAATGCTGTAAATGTCAGTAATAAGTGTTCAAACTCCAGCAGAATTTACTGATCATCTGTTCATTCACGTCTGTTTCATTGAGGTTTCAGACTCACTCTTGATGTGATACTGGTTGTTTGCCCTTCATGACTAAAAAGAAAAAGGTTCCTGTTGCTTTCTTGACTTTTTTTTTTATGTTTATTTTGTAATGTTTCATGTTGACTTTTAAGTAAATTGTTTTATTTGTCTCAGACAGAACATTCTTACCTGAAATACTACACTTTTAACATGCAGAAGAGCCTCGTTCATTTTTTCTTTTTGTCCTGAATATAACAGTTATCAGTGGGTTGCAGTATTTTCTCATTGTAGCCAATTTCTTGTACAGTTTTATGCAAATTTCACATGGATGTTTATGACTATCTGCTGCCACAAATGATTTAGAATTTCTGTAGATAGAAATTACTGTGCAATGGAAAATAAAATGATAAAATCTTACCTGTGTTGCCTGGCTCATTATTTAAATTCTTGAAAGCTGGTTCTTGATCAGTACAGCACTGGGATTGTCTTTAAAATGTGCCCTCCTCGCATTACATGTATGTGAATTGTATTCTGAATAAATGCGATTGTTTTGGACCATATTTGACCATATGTCAGGCAAATTAAATGATTTCTGAATGATAAAGACTTACAGTAGTAATTAATAAAGATGCAGTTAGTCTACTACTATTAGAAGGAGAATCATTCGGGAAACATGTCTATCCCATATACAGTATGTCACACTTTTGCATTATAATACACTATTGATTTTGTATGTGAAGTAATTGAGAAGATATGAAATGAGGGTGACATGGTAGCTCAGTGGTTAGCACTGTCACCTCACAGCATGAAGGTCGCTGGTTCGAGTCCCAGCTGGGCCAGATGGTGTTTCTGTGAGGAGTTTGCATGTTTTCTCCGCGGGTGTGCTCCGGTTTCCTCCACAGTCCAAAGACATGCGTTATAGGTGAATTGAATAAACTAAATTGGCCGTAGTGTATGTGTGTGAAAGAGTGTATGGATGTTTTCCAGCACTGGGTTGCAGATAGAAGGGCATCCTCTGTGTAAGACATATGCTGGATAAGTTGGCGGTTCATTCCACTGTGGCAACCCCTGATGAATAAAGGGACTAAGCTGAAGGAAAATTAATGAATGAAAGGATGTTATACTATGAAAGGCCACAAGGAGGAGTAGTAAGACCAGGAGAAATGTTGGGGAAGCTTCTATGAGGAAATGCTATATAATCTAGTAAACCGGTAAATGATTAATTCATTCATTTTCCTTCGGTTTAGTCTCTTTATTCATCAGGGGTCACCACAGCGGAATGAACCGCCAACTTATCCAGCATATGTTTTACACAGCGGATTCCCTTCCAGCTGTAACCGAGTACTGGGAAAACAAGTAAATGATGAAGGCTGTAAAAAAAGTTAATTAAAAAAATAAAAATCATCCTATTGGACATAATATTTTAGTAATAATTGTTTTTAGTGAATTTAGTAATTTTTATTTATTTACTTATACACTGATTTACTTGTTAGTTAAACTATTTTTATTATTATTTTTTTCAAAGTGTGTGCGTTTGTGTGTTTCAATGAGGACACAAACTAAAGAAAAATAAAATACAATCCACTGATTAAACAAAATAAATACGTAAGATATTAGAGGAAAACTAAAATTATAGTGTTTGGTTAGCTATATTTGTCAAGTTGTAAGGTGATGTACAGTACTGAATGTACGGAACAGTGATTTACTGTTTAGCCTTCCTCTTTTTTTTCATCATGCGTAAGCTCTCTCCCCAGTAGTATCCATCAGTTATTATAGCCCAAAGAACTGTTTTGTGCGTATTAAAGGCAGGGGGCACCATAAGACTGTGGCTGCGGCGCTTCTGACTGAAATGCACTTCCATCAGAAGAGCAGCAGAGAGGAGACACGCGCTCCTGCGCAACCCGCTCACAGACCGCAGCCTGCCGTTACCTCCACACCGCCGCTCGCGCACCTTTACCTCCCGCGGTACTGCCAAAAATAAAAGTCACAAAGTTCTGGATTAATAGATTAATACGATACGGAAATAAATCCGTCCTCTTATTTTTTTTACGAAACGCCATGTCAGGTTTTAATTTACCTCTAACTCTGAGAAACTGACAGTTCTGACAGCGCGTGGCCAGATTCAAACGCGTCTGCTCGCCAACCGTCGCCTCACTGAGGAAAACCGATATTTGGCGTCGCCAGCTCGATTACGCTGCTCGGCAAACAGTGGCAAGAAGTCCGAAACCACATGTGCTCGTCTCCAAACGCGGTTTCATTTGTCTTCAGCGGGGAAAAGAGTTGGCTTTAAGCCGTACTGACAGACACAAGGGAAGGACGCTTTCATGAAAACGCTGGAGCTGGTGCGTAATAATCACCTTTATTATTGGGCACTGCTGTGCAAACACTTTAAATAAACGGGAGGAAGATGTAGTCTTCGTGGATGGTGTTTAGTGTAACGTTAGCTACTTTTGACGCTAACCGTCACCGGTGAATGGCTCTTTAAACGCGGCGTAGAGGGGCGGTATTGTGGAGTATATGGCGATGCCAAGTTGAAGGGTCTCGACATTGTCAGCATTAATAAACGCTGAAGAGCCCAGCACGGTCTGTTTAACACTTATGGCCTCGTGGATATTTTTCAAACACCCTCTGCTATCAGAAAGTGGAGAGAAATACTGCATGAAGATGACAAATTGACTGGGATGTTTACGTGAACCGCGAGCGCACGCGCTTTCAGTCACCTGCTCACAAAGGTAAACGCACCTTTCCTTTTTAAAACGCCGTTCAAAATGATGACCAATGGACCCAACATCGTCTACGAATGGCTGAAAACCCTTCAACTTTGCCAATATGTCGAGGCGTTTGTGGATAACGGATACGACGACTTGGAAGTTTGCAAACAAATCGGAGACCCTGACCTGGATGCCATCGGGGTTTTCACTCCGCACCACCGCCAGCGGATTCATGATGCGGTGCAAAGGTTAAAAGATGACGATAAGGAGACGGCTACCGGGCTTTATTTCACCCTGGAGCCAATGCCCCCGGTCTCACCTGTATACACGAGTCGCATGGCAGAGCAATATGAGTCAAGGCTGCGGGGCTCCAGGTCATGGACTGAGCAAAGCAGTGATAGAGCCGTACGCGGTGTGGGGTACATGGGGGCGTCCAGGAATCTGACCCTGGGGAACCGCAAGGAGCTGGAAATCTACCCCAAACTGAAGCTGAAGATCATGATCAGGGATAAGCTCATTAGGGACGGGATAAACCTTGCCAGGCAGCCATATTCTAATAAGGTGAGTTGCTCTGTTTACTTTTTGAATAAACCACGTGGCATATCGTTCAGTTTTAAATGACAATTTTAAAAAGCCTCAATTCGAGAAAAACACGAGAGATATAACTTAATGCGAGTTTATAATCCGCATGTGATTAGCAATAGAGGCTATTTGGCTCGGATGCATGGAATATGGATGTTTGATGACTGGAACATTGCCCCAATCTGGTTTTCAAAATGTGATCAATAGCTTACTGACCGATTTTTAGACGCACCCTTCTTTTCTAATGGCTTCACACAGCATATACCTGACATTCAGCATAAGATAATGCACACCTGACCCATCTCCATTTGATGCTTAGGGTCTGTGTCTGGAAATTCAAGGTGGATAAAGAATGAGAGAGAAGCACAGAAAGTTTAGGTTTAGGCTGTTTCTTCTTTTCTCGTCGGCTTAGTCCCCTTATTAATCCGGGGTCGCCACAGCGGAATGAACCGCCAACTTATCCAGCACGATTTTACGCAACTGATGCCCTTCCAGCCGCAACCCATCTCTGGGAAACATCCACACACGCTCATTAACACTCATACACTACAGACAATTTTAGCTTACCCAATTTACCTGTACCGCATGTCTTTGGACTGTGGGGAAACTGGAGCACCCGGAAGAAACCCACGCGAACGTAGGGAGAACATGCAAACTCCACACAGAAACGCCAACTGACCCAGCCGAGGTTAGAACCTGCGACCCAGCAACCTTCTTGCTGTGAGGCGACAGTACTACCTACTGCGCCACTGTGTCGCCGTGTGAACGCTGTAACATTTTCAAAGTTGCAAATGTTATTTACTACATATGGATTTATTGAAGGAGTTTTGCTTGAGGTAGTACTGGGATTTAGCTGTACACCAAATGAATGCTCTCAGATTATCATTGGACTTAAAAATAGGCTTGAGTTTGCACCACGTAATTTACTGTATGAAGAAAATCTCTAGTTCCCTCAGCTGTTTAGTAAAATACAAATAAAAAAAATCCAGAAAAAGAAAACCACTAAAACCCTCCAAATGTTGTCTGTGTGATCCTGCTTCTCTTGATATATTTATTAAAATTGACTGTTGGATTGCAAAGATGTTACTGTGTACTTTGTTTCAACATTAATCATGATGAATGGTCAATGTTGATAACCCACCACATGATATAAAGAGCAACAGTCAGGCTCCCTAAATAAATCCCTATTCATTTTCTCACTCATTCGTTCAGCTTATTTCCTTCATTATCAGTGGTCGCTAAAGTGGAATGATCCATCAACTACTTTGGCATGTGGATGCCCTTCCTGCTGCAAATCAGTCCTATAGGGAAACACCCGCACACTCTCCATTTCAAACACACACTTACACACTATGGCCTATTTATTTTTATCAAATTCACATACACAGCATGTCTTTGGACTGTGAGAGACGCCTGAGCATGAGGAAAAAAAACATTTAAACATGGGGAGAACATGCAAACTCCACACAGAGAGGACTCAAACCAGGGACCTTCATTCGTTGAGGCAGCCATGTGAACCACTGAGCCATCAGGCTAACTTTTCATTAATTTTCTCCACAGGTCAATTGGTTTCTGACCATAACTTCATAATAATGTGAATTCATGCTGTATTGTAATTACGAGATTGTGGGTATTTTCTGAGACCTCCTTGTAGTATATGACCATTGTACCGCCTGACCTCAGCAGATTCTTACATGGTGCATTCAATTCATTCATTTTCTTTTTGGCATAGTCCCTTTATTAATCAGGGGTCGCCACAGCGGAATGAACCACCAACTTAACCAGCATATGTTTTACGCAGCGTATGCCCTTCCAGCCACAACCCAACACTGGGAAACACCCATACAATCTTGCATTCACACACATACACTACAGCCAATTTAGCTTATTTAATTCACCTATAGCGCATGTGTTTAAACTGTGGGGAAAACCAGAGCAACAGGAGGAAACCCACACGAACACGGGGAGAACATGTAAACTCCACACAGAAAAGCCAACTGACCCAGCAAGATCTCCAACCAGTGACCTTCTTGCTGTGTGGTGATTATTCTACCCACTGCGCCACCTTGACGCCCGATGCATTCAATTAATGTCAGAAAAAACATATTTGTGAGTTTAAAAATTAGCATGTTTCGTCTTTAAACTATTTAGTTTTTGTGCAGTTACAATAGAATGTGTATAATAAAACTATATAATAGAATATGAATGTCATTTGCAGCACCTGCTTTAACTGAATAAAACAGACTTCGGCACACTGTTTGATAATTTAGTTGATGAAAAGTCAAAGTACAGAAACAATATCCAAACTAATCCTCAAAATAATAAAATAAAAATAAATAAATATTATTTAGTTAGGGGCTGCAGGTGGTGCAGTGGGTAGCACGATCACCTTAAAGCAGGGGTGCTCAACCCTATTTCTGGCGATCGACCTTCCTGCAGTTTTCAGTTGCAGCCCTTATCAAACACACCTGCCTGTAATTATCAAGTGCTCCTCACTTTCTAAATAATTGGTTCAGGTGTGTTTGATCAGTGTTGGAGCTGAAATCAGCTGTAAGGTCGATCGCCAGGAACAGGGTTGAGCACCCCTGCCTTAAAGCAAGAAGGTCGCTGGTTTGAGCCTTGACTGCGTCAGTTGGTGTTTCTGTGTGGAGATTGCATGTTCTCCCCGTGTTTGCGCGTGGGTTTTCTCTGGGTGCTCCAGTTTCCCCCACAAGTCCAAAGAGCTGTGGTACAGGTGAATTGGGTTAGCTAAATTGTCTGCAGTGTATGTGTGTGAATGAGTGTGTATGGGTGTTTCCCAGTGATGGGTTGCAGCTGGAAGGGCATCCACTGTGTAAAACATATGCTTAATAAGTTGGCGGTTCATTCCGCTGTGGCGACCCCAGATTATTAAAGGGACTAAGCTGAAAAGAAAATGAATGAATGAATGAATTTAGTTAGGTTACAGTCATTAGTCATTCTATGAACAGTAAAAAGCATTAGAATAGGTAGATAGTACAGAAATGTACAATTAAGAGTATGGGGATGTAAACAGCTCTGAACAGAGTGTAATGTTGTCATCTCAAAATATTTGCAATTTCGTCATTGCACAAATGCAGCTAAACCTTAAAAGAGAGACCTGTTGCGAAGTTGGATGGTATATTTAGATTAATAAAATGGGTCATTTTGGAATTCATGCAGAAAAAAACTGCATAGCTCCACCCATTTTGACAAAACTCTGAAAATAATGCAATCAAGTTTCTCTCCCTAAACCCACAAAATACTTAAATATTTGTAAACATATGCATATTTCACAATAAACATGGAATAGATTGTTTGTACAGATTCATCCAAGAACTTTAAATGAGCAGCCTCATATCTCTTATTTTAAATTTGATTGTGTCATTCACAGTGCTTTATGGGATAGTAGTTTTTTCCTCTGATTAAAGTCATTAAGTACACAGTTGTATACCTTTTGTGTTTTTGATTTTCGTATACGTTTTTGTTTCAAATGAAGCTGATTCTGATTCATATCATAGCTGGTTAGTTTGGTTATTGGCTCTATTTGGTTGCTGGATTACAATGCTATTTAAAAAAATGCCTGTGGGAAATATGAGTTTGGGGTAAAACAGTTCTGCACCCAGTGTTGCTGAAAAAGTTGGCTGACACTAATGCACTCTATAAACTCTGATGAAGGTTACTTTCTATTCTGAAGGGCTCTTCCCTGTGGCCTAATTCCTTCAAAACATTTACCCTCTAGAGTCTGAGAGGTCTGAAGGGTGTTGGGGACCAAAAAAAATAAAAAATAACTAAATAAAACCTTTCCTTGGAACGCACTTCCGCATCAACCTGCAGTCACAAAATAAATATGCTCAACGCTCATAATTGTTCTCTCTCTGGAGTGGTGAATTTATCTCAAACATGGCACTAATATACTGATTTAGAGGGAGTTTCCTAGTTTCCTTTGTTTTCAATTTACTCACCCCCATGGCTTTCTTCTGTACAAGGAAATATTTGCATCAAAACAGCACTTTCATTTAATGGATAAAAAAAACATGTAAAAATATACTGCATTTTTGGATTTTTAAATTAATTTAAATTTTAGGTTGATTCTGTGGCTTTTTAATGAGATAATTAATGATCCCTTCAAGATCAGAACATTAAAGATTATGCAAAATGTGCAAAAGTGTTTTAACTGTCTGTTTCTCTGCTATTTTACTCTTTAAAACATGCATACTGTATATGTTTATCCATATTTTTACACAATCATTCATTCCCCAACCCTGTCTGTCAGACTTCATAAATGAGTGTGCACAAGCAAAGTGTTCATACTCAAATATTAGTACAGTTGACTAGTTTTCAATGTATACTTAATGGATGGTTTTAAGTGTATCCAACTTCATCCATAAGACTACAAGCCACATTCTTCCACGGTTTGCCTGCGTACTACAATTAGTTATTTTTCTTACAAACAGAGGAAAAGTACCAAAAAATCAAACTAGAAAATGTTATCAGTACCCCTGTTTAAATTTAAAGGGGTAGTTACCCAAAAATTAAAGAGCCCCTATTTTGGGTTTTTGAAAATGACCTTCCGTTCTGTGTGTAACACAGCTATAAGTGAATGAAAACATCCAGCTGAGGTTTAAATCTGAAAGCGCAGAGTGTTTAAAACTATTGATTCTTTAACGAAATAGTTCACTCAGAATCGAATGAATGAATTGTGTTGGGTTCAGATCTTTTGCATTAAAATGCGTTAACGTCGATACGGTACATCACCAAATATGTAGTTCTAGATCCGGTAAAATGTGAACAAGCATTTGACTTCAGACGCTAGCAGATCGCTGAGGATCACGGGACTTATCATGACGCGAAGATAACGATCACTGACAGATGGAGATTCGGCTGCCAGAAATAAAGGGTTAAAGTTTGTTCCTGTCATTTTTCTGATTTTTGATACAATAACCTAAGCTGCAGCGAGGGATTCGCCGGCTGTTTGCTATTAAAGGAAGGTGCAGCAGAGACTATTATGTATGAGACTTTGTCAGACTTTGACAGGGACTTTGTCAGTAACTGTTACAGTTCATACTTCATATGGACTAGTACTTTCTCCAGATCAGATAGTGTGTAGTTTGCAAAATATGTGTTTCAAGAGTTCGCACTTAGATATTGTTTGACAAATTGTTAGCTGGTTTGGCATGCTGTCCCGGGAGAGAACCCTGAGCTCGGAGATAGTTGAGCCCAGGGCTCCCGCCTGGTCGATAGAGCGTATCAGGGGAGTACGAGATCAGGTGGTTCTCGAGAGCTCCCCGTGGTAAAAGGAAGAAAAGGGGAGGCGAAGGGGTGGATGGGGGGTTTCTTCGAATGAAGATAAGGGAGTGATTTTCCCTAGGCTACTTATAGTGAGCTTGGATTGATCTGATTGGCTAGCTAATGATTGTGGATGAGGGATCAGCCGCGGTCAATAATATCATGTGTTCCTCTCGAAATTTGTTTATGAAACTTCACTTAGTTGTGTGTTATAAGTTGTAATCGCCCTGCGTGGCTTATATATTATACTTTAGGTCAGTGCTTGTACTGTATCTCTCAGATTAAATCTGTATGGGGCTGTTCACATATTGCATCCAAAACCACTTTGAAAACGTGTTGCTTCTTCCTTTACCCATTCAAATGCATCTTGTGATCCTCTGCTGTTTGTTACTATGGCCACCATCATCTGTTCCTCACACGCGTGGCGCGGTCAGTTTTCAAAATAGTTAAACTTTTGCCACTGTGTGGATTAATACTGAATGTGTGTCGTTGTTATTACTTGAGGTTAGGTTTAAGAGTAGAGTAATATGCTGGTGTTTAATTGCATTGCTTTATTGCATTCCTGCATTGGGCTCTCACATACTCTCTGCTACTTCATAGCCGTGGTGGGTATTTTTCTCTGTCTCGCACTGAACCCAGTCGACCAATCACAACAGACAAAGGTCATAAGACCAATCAGCAAAGATTAGCTTCACGCTAAGGAGGGGTTTGGGAACAAATGAATCACTGAACGAATAATATGGGAGTTGTTGGGATAATTAGGTAAAAATAGATGCAATGTTATAAGACAATACAAGTGTTTTTGACCTTGCATGCATATCAGCCTGATGTTGGAGACACCCAAAACCAAAATATGACCATTTATAATGCAAAATAGGGGATCTTTAAAATTCTACCATCACCTGAAGTCATTCACTTCTAACATAGGTGTTTTTTCTATGAATGTCAATGGTTACAGATTTCCAACATTCTTCAAAATATAATGTGTTGTGTTCAACAGAAGAAAGAAACTCAAACATGTTTGGAACAAGTAAAGGGGTAAACGATGACAGAATTTTCACTTTTGAGTGAACTATCCCTTTAAATAATTTATTTAATGATGGTCTTCCACTCCGGAGATGTTGCTTGCTGTACTCGTTTGGGTTCATTGTAGAGTCTAACAGCAAAAGTCAACACAAGTATTTAAAGGCTCATTAGAGTCAGTCTGTTTCAGAAAGTTCCTTGTATGTGTCTGTTTACTTTGAAACAATAAGCTGACAGCATATGGTCCCTCAGGCACTCATTGAACATATGCTTGGACAGAATGAACTGCACAGTTGTGTGGAGCTTTCAAATCGTTGTTGATTTATGAGGCAACAGTGTTAAATTGGGGAAGTAATTGTAATGTTTTCTGTTCCCATGCGATTGTGAAATGAGAGGCATGTAGTGCTGACATTTTATGTCAAAGCTGCTCCTGTGAGGTTTCGGTAGGCAAAAAAAAAGTGTGATGATGTATTTGTGTAACTCTTAAGATTGTATTTCACCAAAGCATGGATTAAAGTATTAGCTGATGGTATTCTAGGTTAATATCAGTCTCATGAGTGCCTAGATAGTGTATAGTATGGCCATTGTGAAGTGGATTTTGAAAAATTCTTGTTGCAGTCTAAATGCTGCGGCGGAAATGATTTACTCGTCCTTGAGAAGAAATCTTCTGTGGTCTGTTGAATGAAGTAGTCTGCTGCACACGTACAAACACTGATTTATTTTATTTAGACTAACCTTGTATAAATAAGTGCTGCTTCTATTAGTTATTCTAATTTAAAACCCGTATTAGCTTTCCTCACCTCTCACTGAACTGTTTGTCCACAAATAGATTACAGTAGTTTAATGGCTTATAGTGGTAGTTTTGTTTATAGCTAACCCATGAAAGCTCTCTGTGAGCTGCTCTTAATAGATCCTTCATCGTACTTCGGAATGTTGTCCCCTCTCACGCCAGACCATAATCCTTTTCATGATGCCACAAATGACCTTAAGGAAGCAATAAATTCCCATAATATTTTCCACTACACTAGAGGTTTATTTATTTAATTATGCCTTACCAGTTTTACTGACATGGTAGATCTGTTAATACACACAGACACAAAAAACATAATACTACCCAAGTATTTCACTATTCTGTTTTTTAAAAAAGTAGGTTATGTTATGTATCTAGCATCATGCCCATGCTGACAGCACATATAATCCTATATGGCCAAACTGAGCTCTCTGCATGGAGATAATATAAGGGTTCACTTTTTTTTTAATGCTTCAGAGGTAAAAACCACAATCACAGTAACTCCTAATCTCAATGTCCTTGTGAAAAATTATTTCCTATCCACAACTCGAAAAATAGCACTACAAGAAGCCTGTCATTTAGAGACCCTCCCTGTTTCTGTGTTTTTTGCAGAAGCATTATGCCCCTTTGAACTAAGCCAACTTCATTTTCGATGCAGTCACATTTCCATGCAACATATACTTTGCAGTAGATTAGCTTTAAACTTAAAATTCTGTATCACTCACTCACTCACTCACTCACTCACTCACTCACTCACTCACTCACTCACTCACTCACTCACTCACTCACTCACTCACTCACTCACTCACTCATTCATATTATTGTAAAAGATCAGGATGTCAAAGGTGCTCTTTTTCCATGCAAAGTAAATGTGTTCATTGTAAATTCAAAGCAGAACATTGACTGTCAAGTTAAAATGCAAATGTTAATTTCAGAATGGTGTGCATGAGTGCTCATGACCCTTTGTAGCCACTATGGCCTACTATGAGTTTTGTCAATTTTGCACTGACGTGGATTTGAGTGACCTTCTACTATCTAGAGTATGTGCATATATGACCTGTCAGCACTGAATGAAAATACAGCATGTTTACTAAATCCATGTCTTTCTTTCTTTCATTCATATAAATTATGAATGTATTATGAATGTAATGAAAGGAACTGTTGCCAGTTCTTTCTCTGATGCAATGCTTATTTTTTTATTGCATTTATGTATTCATAGTATTGAGATTTTACAATTGTTGACATTGCCATGGTCTGTTTCCCAACCCCCCCCCCCCCCCCCCCCCCCCCCCAAAAAAAAAAAAAAAAAAAAAAAAAAAAAAAAAAAATCAGTTTTTTTCATTTTCATTTTCTTTTTCAAAATCATTTATTGAACTTCAGTCCGTTTCTCATTAATCAGCCATGGATGGGAACTTAATTGTTGGATTACTGCTACGGATTTTACGTGGACAGTAATACACTACAAGATTAAATTAACAGAAATACTGGCAAATTGATGCTATGACATTCACAGTTGAACACTGTTTGTGCTGTAATCTTGGAAGAAGGAAGGATAGTGCTGTGATGTCTTGATAAATGGTGCACAAAAAATGAAAAGTAATATGTGAATACGTTGTGGAAAACCACTAAATAATTTATAAATGCATTATCAGAACATTTTATATATATATATATATATATATATATATATATATATATATATATATATATATATATATATATATATAAATTATTATTATTATTATTATTATTATTATTATTATTATTTATTTATTTATTTTTTTTTTTTTACATATTAACATTAACTGAAATTGGTGCGGGTGTCACGGTGACGCAGTAGGTGATGCGCTATAGGTGAATTGGGTACCCTAAATTGTCTGTAGTGTATGTGTGTGAATGGACTGTATGGGTGTTTCCCAGTGATGGGTTGCAGCTGGAAGGGCATCCGCTGTGTAAAACATATGCTGCATGAGTTGGCGGTTCATTCCGCTGTGGTGACCTCAGATTAATAAAGGGACTAAGCCAAAAAGAAAATGAATGAATGAATGACTGAAATTGGTGCTGTTTCTCAAGATGAAAGGTGAAACATGCAAATTAAGCAAGCAGTTGTGATTTGAAAACATCGCGCGCGTGCCTGCTTTTAGTTTTTTATTTGCATTGTTTTGCTTAAAACCTCAGTTGTTTTAGTAAAATTGGCCTGGGCTAATTCCCATTATGTTTATTGTCTGGAAGTTTATGATGACTCTGCAATTAGCATGTGGCAGAGTAATTCTGTCAGTGAACTAAAATAACCCACCATACTGTATATCCCATAGGACATACTGTATGTAGTGTTTACAACAGCTGCATGTAAGATGACTGTCGAACTTCACCATATGCCACAAACACACTCATGTCATGTGTTAACAACGAATCTCCAGGCGTCATATAACATGTCAAAGAATGGTCCAACTGGGAGATTTTATTGTTGCTGCACATTCTGGTAAGTTAATAATTAACGCAGGCAACCATAGAAAGGCAGGAGGAGGAGAATAATGAAATGCATGTAAATAAGTACAATGAACTAATAGAAGGGTTTTAAAAATAAATGCATGGGAAGGTTTATTGTTTGTTAAAGCAATTAGTTTAATTTTCTTCACCGTTTATGTGATGTTTACTATGCGAGAGTGCAGTGAGATCAAAGATAGAGTCCTAATTTCTTTCTCTTTCATGGCTGAACATTCTTCCCACCTGTTTTGGAATTCTTTGAGACTTCCCTATATGTTGCCATGGTGACATTTACATAAACACATTCCAGCAAAGAGAGGGAAATGGGGGGTGATGCCATCTAATTACCTGTGATTTATGACACTCTTTGACAGGTTCTGCACAGGAAACCTTAATTCAGCTTTAATCCCTATTATAGCGTTATTGGTCACATTAAGGCTTGGGTGGGTGAGCGTGTCTGCTCGTGCTTTTGCGCTTTTCTTTTACAGCAAATTGAATTCTAAATCCATATGCTCTTTTTTTCTTTGATTTTTGACAAGTGTGATGATGATGGCTGATTTTCAGACGGTTTCTGTTCAGCATACAGAAAACGAGGCAGGACAGAGGAAATAGTATGGGGATGTCGGTTGCTATGGCAACATTTAATGGTAGTTTATGTGCTGGGTTTGTGGAGAGGTGGTGGTTTGTGGATTTTCACAATTCAAAAATATCATTAGATTAGTAAAATCATTTTCATAGAACTTTTGCTGTAATGACTTTCTACATCCTTTTCTCTTTTTATATGATAGGTTTTTAAAATAACATAGGAGGTTTGAACACTGGGAAGGGTGCTCACTGGGATTCTTACTGACTGGCCACTGAACACAGCCTGGACATGTACACATACACAATCAGTCCCAGAGGCATTTTTTTTTCTTTTTTGTTTAGCACACCTAAACATTGTTATCATTGTATCATTGTTTGATTCTTCCCAGAAAGCACAAAGGTTAGATTATTCTATCCACCTACAGAAATACCCAATGCAAATTGACCAGCCAGTTTGTTTTGTTTTTGCATGGTGGTTTTATATGCAATAGAAGATAATTCCACAAAATTAGAATATGAAAGAAAATTTTACAAAGTATGGCACTCTCAAGAAGACCGTGGTAATGAATGAAGAGTTTGTTCAGTTATTTCACTTTAAAAGCAATAAAATGAACCTATTATATGTCATAAAAAATTAAATGATTGAACCTGCATGGAGGAGCCTGCTAAAAAAATGCCTAATTTTAGGGATGTAACGATTCACTGTGAGTCCGTTAAAAATCGATTCAAGTATGTGACAATTCAAAACGGTAGAAATGTTGAATGAATTGCGATACATTGTTTGAACAGAGGAGGCAAGTGCAAACTCGCTTTACCTGCACAGCAGCGGCAAGCAGAAGCTGGGGCGGCAGACTATAATGAGAGTGTGTAGTGCGCCAAACAACCCCAAACTGTGCAAATACTGCAAGAAGACATTTACTTACACTAACAGAACAACGAGTAGATGCACATAAACCGTCAGCACAGTGAAAACTACTGCTCTAGAGGTCTATACGCATATAGCTATTGATAGGCCAAACCATGCGGATGATTGGCATGATATTCTGATATTTATTTTAAAAAAATGTTAAATCCCAGCACAGTCACAGTTTTGGTGTATTTGTATTAAAGAGCCTTCTTTAATTTGTATTGTTCATTTTTGATTTGGAATTTGTAATGTAGCTGCAAAAGTTTTTGCTTGTTTATATTAAAGAGTCTTATTTAGTTTGTATTATTCACTTTTTTTATTTGGATTTTTTTTTATAATTCTAATTTAGTTATTGCAGAAAGATTTAGTAAAAAAGTGCAGCTTTTAGAAAAAATGAAATGACTTTTGTTCACCTTAAATTTGTCTCAATTTTGTTTAAAGGGCTGCACGGTGGCGCAGTGGGTAGCACGTTCGCCTCACAGCAAGAAGGTCGCTGGTTCGAGCCTCGGCTGGGTCAGTTGGCATTTCTGTGTGGAGTTTGCATGTTCTCCCTGTGTTCACGTGGGTTTCCTCCGGGTGCTCTGGTTTCCCCCACAAGTCCAAAGACATGCGGTACAGGTCAATTGGGTAGGCTAAATTGTTTGTAGTGTATGGATGTTTCCCAGTGATGGGTTGCAGCTGGAAGGGCATCCGCTGCGTAGAACACATGCTGGATAAGTTGGCGGTTCATTCCGCTGTGGCTAAATTGTGAGATTATTATCATGAATCACATCGAATCGTGAGTCAGGTAAATCGTTAAATCCATACTTGTTTTAGAAGAAATGTTCAGATGGCACTTAGAGGTTTTTGCTATATAGAGTTTTTGATGTATAGAATTTCTTAGAATATTCTGCACAATATGGATTACACTTGATTAATGTGGGAAATACACTGTTCTGCTCATAAACCTCTAATTGGATGTCAATTAAATGTTCCTTACTCCAGTACTCTTTGTGTCAACTTTGTACCTTGTTAGCACAGATTTGATTCCTGGCAGACTAAAGATAATTTTTTCCATCATCTGTGATCTCATTTGATGAAACATGAATGGTTGAAAGTCACATGTAAAGGCCAATACTCTGAAGCACTGACGAAATATTTCATGTAAATGTCAGGCAGTGAATCATCAGTCCATTGTTCTGATGATCTCAGTTTGTACAACAGTGAATCCTCCTTAGTGAAGATAGAAAAAAGCTTTCAGGCTTCTGAACAGCTTTATAGCCTCTAACCTTTCCTGTCAAACTCTCTAAACTTGCAGTAGCAGTTTGGTTGTTTGCACTAAAGCATTTGTTTTGTGTCGCTGGTACTTGCCCTGGTTTTACAGATGGAGCCGTTGGAATGGTGGAAATAAATGGTTTGGCTAGTAATTAAATCAGAATTATTTATTCAAAGCATCATTTACCTTCTACTTGATTATTTAATATCTCATTACGCTCTGCTTCTGTGCTTCCATTCTTCTCAGGCGCCTGGCCGTCAGCCCTGGATCCGTGAGACGTGACCTTGTTCTTCATGGCAGAGAAAATTTACATTTCAATATGCATGAAGGAGCAACTAAGCAAAATCTGTAATTGTAATTAGGGGATGGTAATCAGAGCTATCTAATGACAGGGGTTGAGTAAGGACAGGTGTTTGTAACGTAAATCAACAAATGACAATCATCTTAGGGCACATGGATGGCGATAGTAAAGTGGGACATTCAGTGAATGATTTCCATATCCAAATACCTGCATATATCCAAACAAGGATGATTTACATCTCCATTCTAGATACCGAATACATTCCATCTTTGTAAAAGAACAAAGTGCAAATTAAAGGCATCGTATTAAAGGGGCCATTAATTAAAGTTGAACCTCAGTTAATACATCTGAAATTATCTTTAAATGGTGGTAGTTGATTTCTATTCCTAATTTGGTTGTTTTAACACATTTGTGAACCTGATTAAAATATCTGGATTATCTTATCTGAGAATTTTTTTCATTGTTCATTGGAAAGCAACGATAAATCGATCCTCAAAAGCCTGATCACCAATGTAACAATTGAGAGCAGTGTAATGTCATTAATATAATTATTAAGAGCAAAAAATACTTTCTGTAAAAGTTAGTAAATAAAGTTAATACAGTGTAACAGCGTCTTTGTGTTTTTAACCAAAAATGACCCGGACATGATGTTTATGTTAATATAAGTTACCCAGTTACCCTGTTTTAGGTTTTGTGTATATGGCACACCAATCATAAATGAGTGTTGAATGAAGCCTTAAATTTACGAAATCATTTATGCAACCTCAGAAATTAAGCAAAGAACAAAAATTTTATTAGAATGAAAATATTTGACATACAGTTGAAGTCAGAATTTTTAGCCCCCTTTGAGTTTTGTTTTAATATTTCCTAAATGATGTTTAACAGAGCAAGGAAATTTTCACCGTATGTCTGATAATATTTTTTCTTCTGGAGAAAGTTTTATTTGTTTTATTTCAGCTAGAATACAAGCAGTTTTTAATTAAAAAAAAAACAAACATTTTAAGGTCCAAATTATTAAGCTATATTTTTTTTCAATAGTCTACAGAACAAACCATCGTTATACAATAACTTGCCTAATTACCCTAACCTGCCTAGTTAACCTAATGAACCTAGTTAAGCCTTTAAATGTCACTTTAAGCTGTATAGAAGTGTCTTGAAAAATATCTAGTAAAATATTATTTACTGTCATCATGGCAAAGATAAAATAAATCAGTTATTAGAAATGAGTTATTACAACTATTATGTTTGGAAATGTGTTGAAAGAATGTTCTCTCCGTTAAACAGAAATTAGGGAAAAAAATTAACAGGGGGGCTAATAATTCTGACTTCAACTGTATATGGCATAACTGGCCTTATTCATAGTGATTGATTATACAATAGCATTATATATTTTCCTTTAAGAGCCAGAGGTTAAGACTGAAATGAAGCAAAGCTATTTGTGGCTTCAAGCAAAACATTTCTTTGGTGTGTATTTGATGCCTTAGAGATGATGGAAATGAAAGGTCAGAGATTACAACATTAACAACACATTCAGTCAGATACAGGTCATATAGTGCTATGTCTTGATGACACAGATGTGATTTGAATGTGTGATGGTTGTACTTTTATGTTTTGATGAGAAGCTTTAGTGCATAATCACTCACAAAGGACAATTTGGCTTCTTGTTGTGCTATTCATTGGCCACCATAATGGCGGCATCATATCACACATTTAAATAACATGATGTAAGACTTGCATTGCAATGCTGATCACCACCTTTTAACGGATGGCTGCTTCTTATAATCGTCATGACCAAGTAGACATTTGTATGGTTATTTTGTAAGGAATGATTAAGAAGCATTATTGTTATTGACGTGAGTCGATTAAGCGGAGAAACCGTTCCTTGATTACATTAGGACTGAATTGATTGCCAGTATAATTGAATTAGAAATCATTTTTGGATGTTTGCGAGTTTAATTTTGTTTCATCTGATGCTCTATATTTTGCGCTAGAGACAACATAGTTTGTATATCATTTATCATTTCTGGTTTCTAATGTGAAATGCATTTCATTTTTGTAAAGACTTCTTATAATGCTGAAAAATTAAAGATTCATTCATTAATTTTCCCTTAGCTTATTCCCTTTATTCATCAGGGGTTTCCACAGTGGAATGAACCGCCAACTTATCCAGCATATGTTTTACGGAGTAGATGCCCTTCCAGCTGCAACCTAGTACTGGGAAACATCCATACACATTCATTCACACACATACACTATTGCCAATTTCGTTTATTTAATTCACCTATAGCGCATGTCTTTGGACTGTGGGGGAAACCTGAGCAGCCGGATGAAACCCACACAAACACAGGGAGAACATGCAAACTCTACACAGATATGCCAACTGATTTAGCTGGGACTCGAACCAGCTACCTTCTTGCTGTGAGGCGACAGTGCTAAACACTGAGCCACAGTGACGCCCAATAATTAAACAAAGTTTTTCAAATATATGTATTTTCTAGATTACATGTCTAGATAGATTTGTGGTTGGATTATTTTGTTTATATACATGTTTTTACATATTTTAATGCCCTTCTACATTGATTCACAATCATACTTTCTAGCGCTCTGTATGCACTCAAAATATATTATAAAATAAACAATTATTAAACAATTCTTTTAAATTTTTACTTTACCGCATTACTCATTTAACTCAGCATTGCATTGTACAGTGCAGTCTTTATGAGCCTAAGAGCTTACAGTATTGTGGCATAAACGCAAAAACTTTCAGTTTAGAAGAATTGGTACATTTATTAATTTATTCATTCATTTATTTTTCTTTTCGGCTTAGTCACTTTATTAATCAGGGGTCGCCACAGCGGAATGAACCGCCAACTTATCCAGCATACGTTTTACGCAGCGAATGCCCTTCCAGCTGCAAACCATCACTGGGAAACATCCATACACTACAAACTATTTAGCCTACCCAATTGACCTGTACCGCATGTCTTTGGACTTGTGGGGGAAACCGGAGCACTTGGAGGAAACCCACACGAATGCGGGGAGAACATGCAAACTCCACACAGAAATGCCAACTGACCCAGCCGAGACTCGAACCAGCAACCTTCTTGCTGTGAGGCGACA
Organism: Danio kyathit; assembly: GCA_903798195.1. Taxonomy (NCBI): domain Eukaryota; kingdom Metazoa; phylum Chordata; class Actinopteri; order Cypriniformes; family Danionidae; genus Danio; species Danio kyathit. Next base: position 35,854,953 of record LR812538.1, on the reverse strand, counting down.
GTGCTACCCACTGTACCACCGCGCTGCCCGAATTGGTATATTCGAAGAAGAAATGAAAATGACCCTTTCTCTCTGTTGATATTTTGCAGCTTGCTAAATTTTCCTGCTATCAGAAGAGGTTTGCTCTGTCTGTTCTTGTAGACTAGTTGAGTCATCTGTTAAAATGCAGAAACTTTCACATCAATGATCAAATGTTTGGCCCAGCTCCAAAACGTCCTTCTTTATTTTGTGTTAATTCAGGTATTATACCCAATCAATTACACTAACGAGAAATGCAATCATCGCAAATCAATGAAAATGAAACCCGTCAGCAGCTTAAGGTCAAAGCAGTTACCAGAAAATTTAGATAATTATTGCTAGAGACTACATGTCTTACCCTAGGGGGTGTAAACTAGCCTGAACTCTTCGAGATGCCAATTGCCATATGTGCCAGGGGAATCAAATATGTTTAAGCAAGGTTTATTCTGTTGTGATTTTCAGAGAGACCAACTCAGAGACAGTATAAATGTGAATTGGAGATACAGTAAGAGCTACAAGATAATGAAAAAAAAGATTTAAATACTGTATTTTAGGTTTTTTTCAGAAGATGTTTAGAAGATATTAAGATTTTTAGAAGGGAATCGTTACCGGATGGCACAAACAGCTTTAATTGAAAAAAAAAAAAAATAATAATAATTTTTAGAGTGACTATGGTTATATTGTTAGTGAGTCCCTTTCCCTATACAAACAACTCACTATAGAAGTAATAATGCTAATGTAAAAAAGGTATATTTGTGACGACATTGTTGTCATAATGCTGATTTTGAAATGCTATTGAAATGTAGCCCAACAATTTAAAAAAATAAAATCTGGGAACATTACTGAAATATACATGCATATAACCTGTTATAACATGTTATACTGTATATTGGGGCAATATCAAGAAAGTCATCAAATGGATGGACTGGGACTTGGAGAAACACAAATAGATGCTGTTAGTCTGTCTTGTTAGCATAGATTTGCTTCGGTTCTGTCTTGCTGTGACTCTGTCAGGGAGGGTAATTGAGTTGAGCACAGAGGGGGTCAGAGGTTTGGGCTGCATTTGGTGTGTAATTAGATAAGCATAGTTCACCCACGCTCATAATGTACACACAGCACTCGGACCAAAGCTTGTTTTATTTATTTGCTAATCACAACTGACACTCAGAGCAACAGCACATCTGTTCACATCTTCCCACTTCTCTCGCTCTCTTTCTCTTGTCTACTTACAGTGTGTGTGTGTGTGTGTGTGTGTGTGTGTGTGTGTGTGTGTGTGTGTGTGTGTGTGTGTGTTTTCTTCCTGTCTGTTCCACTGACACACATTCAGAGCTGATGTGCCATCACAGATGTCTTTGCCTGGTATACTTCCATCCATCCTCTGGTCTTTGGTCTGGTTTTCTTTTACTTCTCTTCTGTTTTTTTACTTAAACAACTATTTTCTTCAGCACCATCATTTTAATATCACCCTATCATTTTGATTTTGCTAATCACGTTTGTCTAACATTTTCTACATCTACATTTCTTTTATGTCTTGAGTCTTGTGTTATATTTTACAGCAGGACGATATCATTTTGTAATTCCTTGTAATGAAAGAAGCATGCACAAATGCAAATATTGACATGCAAATGATCAACTCCATTCAATCCAACTCCATTATAGGCTAGTCATCCTTGAGGGGCATTTGAATAGCGCAGTGGCATGGCATGAACAAAATGATAAACAAACAGCCAAGCCCCATTAGGATTTTTATAAAGAATTTGAAGCCTTCAGACAAAATTATCTTATCACAAGGAATGTGTTGCTGCATGGCTACAAATATGATTTAGATGTGAGTATTGCGTTGCATGGCATTTCTTACTAATGCTTTGAAGTCGATATTGTGCTTATTGTCCAAATGAAGATTGATGTGCTGCATGTGAATTGGTTCGTCCATAAATAATCAGCAAGGCTTAGACTGAATTACGATACATTTGTAGGATGATCATCTAATGTCAGCAACACTGCACTATACTATACCATACTATACTATACTATACTATACTATACTATACTATACTATACTATACTATAATATACAGGGCTCGAAATTGCACCCGTTTTCACTGCAAAATGTTCACAACATGCACGGATTTAGTAATCTTTCACACAGAATAAATCCATCTTTGCATGTAAAAGCGCCAAACAGCGCTCAGGAATGGTTTAAAACAGTTGTCATGTCAACTTGCTGCAGTAAACAAATCCCGTAACGCTTACTTCTCCTTCAAGCTCTTCTGATTGACCCACTGCTCTTGAACTGCACGTAAATGAATTGGTTGATATCAGCTGTCAATCACTCAGTCAATTCCTTCCTTCAGATGACGGGGAGCTACAGTTGCGAAAATGCAAAGGTCTGATACAAGAGAATGAAATTATTAACACTGATTTTGTTTTAGAAACCAACTAAAGTTACAAGGGCATGCAGATTTTTTTTTGTTTAGTTTTGATTTCAAATGCAAAAAATCTGTTAATATAAAATTTGTAGTAATGGTGCACAAAATTCTTGGGGGGCTCGACAAAATTTTAGCTGGTGCGCCTATATTTTTGAAGTTAGGGAGCACCAGTGCTACCAAGCAAAAAGGTTAATTTCGAGCCCTGCTATACTCCTCACTACAGTCATCATTAATGTCTTGCATTAAATGGAAAATGAACTTGTCTGTCCCCTGTTGCATGTTCAGTGGTGTCTGCAATTTGAAGCATAACACAGGTGATCAGGTAACCAGTGTTGGAATATCAAGCCAATTCCATGCGTGTTCAATAAAAAAGGTCAGGAGAGGGTTTTTCTTCAATGCCAAAAATATTAGTAATTGATTAGATACAAATGAATAATTCAATGACAGAGCTCTGGGTTACGTACCCCAATGCAATACAAGAATTGCATTCAGGAGGTTCGCAACTAACATACATTTCCCTGACTCCTATATATATATACACATCTGATATTAACAGGTGGAGCTTTGGTGTATCAAAGTCATTCTGCAGTCCTTTAGCTCTTGTACCCCAGACATACTTCCTCTTTCTGCAATCCTTCTCTGCATATCAGAACTGAACAATTAAGTGTATCTTTAATATATTTCACAACTTCTGTAAGCATCATGCACCTTGTGACATGTGCAGACTTCTTATTAGACAGCAGTCTGGAACAAGGGCCCCCTGCACTATATTTATTCTTATTCTGCTATTTCCCTCTTGTCAGCAGTTCCTTCTAAAAAGTATGCAACACAGTAAGAAATAAGAAGTTTGTCTGGGTAATAGATGGTATCATACAGAAGAAAAAGATTGATTAATCTGTTGTTGGTCTAAACAATTTTCTAATAAAAATAAAGACACAAAAGTAATAAAAAATAAATTCCTTCTTACAACACCAGGATACTGTAGAATGTATGGTACCTGTATATGGTACAGGTCTTGGACCCCTGCTCCGCTTTGCTGGAAATGTTTTCCCCTATCGTCACCCTATACTCTTTTAGTTGACACTTCTGTTTCTCAGTCTATGTAATATTGAATTTAAAAAGAAAATGCCTCTCCTATCGGTTTGTCTTCATTCACCTTGTCACAGTGTGTTGCATGGTGGGTGGCAAACACTGCACAGTTACATAATGCTGTACGAGCTGTTGTTCTGACCACTCAGTGGAAATATGCACATTGCGTAAAGGTGAAGACCATTAAACTACAGCGTGCGAGTGGGTAGCTCAAGAGCACTAATGCATTCATTTATTTACAGTAGTCAGTCAAGTCACCATTTCTGTAGCGCTTTACACAGTACAAATTGTGTTAAAACAACTTCACAGAGATCAGTGAATTGGTAGATATAACTATGGAAACTCAAATATACTGTACGTATAATGTTATTTATTTATTTTTTAAAAGTGAAGTTAGAAATTCAGCATTATTTAGTTCAGATGAATAATATTTTTAAAGATGTTCAGTTTGAAAGGATTTAATGGTTTTGATTGATGATTTAATTCAGCTCTAAGCAGTTTGACAGAATGCAGCAATGTTGTTCATCTTAAGTCCAATACCAGTGTCAATGTTGTTACTCAGCTCTTCAGAAGATAGTGTTGTTGTTAGTCTGCTCAATGCATTATAAGTTTTATTCTCACCCGATGGTAACAATAACTAACCCCAAGTAAGTAGCCATTGGCGAGAACCCCAAACTTTGTCAGGTTATTGAAATGGTGGAAAAAAAACAAAAAGCTTTAAGAGACACAAGGCTTAGTTAAGAGGCCAGTTTTTCCTTTAGCTCTACTTCCACCATTCACTTAGGCTTCTGTTTTGTCATTAGCAGGCTGGCTGTCAGTAGCCTTAAGCAAGGATGAGTGTCTGAGAGTCTTGATAGAACTGCTGGTTCCAGCTGGCTCTGGCATTACATGTTCAAGCTTGCCATACACATCTGTGTCGAGAACTCCTCTATTGTCCAAGGTCTATGAGGACCTGCCCTTAAGAATTCATCTTATCAAGGCCTTTGCTCACTGTGACCCTTGTGGGTGATCCTGGGTATTTACATACTTGCATACTTCTTTTGGTTGGTTTTGTTGTACTTTTTTACCCAATAAAATGTGATTAAAATATAATTTGTGTTTTCATTTGGACTAAAAGAGATTGCAAGTATTGTGATGGAGATCGATTTCAAATTGGATACGGTACCATCCATCAGTGAAGAGGAGAGAAATACATGATAAACGAAGTCTTTCAGATTTGTTCAGATATCAGTGTGTTGTGTGTGAGTGTTCACTTGTGTGTAAAAACTGTCATTGTATTTTAGAAACTATACTGACTCCAGGTAGAATACTGATATTTGGGGCCCTCCATTAACAGAAAAGCATTGTATTGACCTTATTCTTCAATGCGGAAGTGCGCTCGTTTTTGCGATTGTTTTAGAACTTCCGATTCAGTTGCCTATGGGAGAAATGACTAGGAATAATAAATGGCTGAAAACGGACAAACTACTCGCTCTACAAACAAGTGTTTGCATGATTATACAGACAAAATAGTATAATATAATAAGAAAACCTCAGTTTGCAACATCAAGCAGCAGAACGAGCTGTTTTTAACGTCTAAAAATGAATGGAAGTGAACGAGACCGGAAGTCTCGGGCCAAAATGATTCAAATGGCTGCGCCCGCTCGTATGCAGAGAATAAGGTGAATAAGGTTGCTCAGCCTAACGATGTTGTTTTGTATGAGAGAAATAATGACAATATAAAATTATTTCCATGCCATAACAGATTAAAAGGAGAAAAAAGATATTTGGTTCATATTCAATTATGTGCTATAGTAATGACATCGTGTTTTTAAAAATGTTTTGAATCCTAAAATATCTTCTATGTCTATCTTAAGTCTATGTATCTTAAATTACATGATACTTTTCCATTACATGATACTCTTGTGGGAAACTGACACTGTCTATTTTTGCATGTACTGTATATGTCGACTAGTGTACATATATACACGTTGTATATACAAGTTATTTTGGGTGCACAAACACACTTACACCTATTTTTTTCACAGCCTGATGTAGATGGAAGCGTTGACTTGAATCATTTTAGTGTCATTCAGTATGGAATACAGAATTTTTCCATAATGCATGTCACTGCATCTCGCCCCTAAGCCAACTATAAATTGCTGACCTGAATATAAATGTATTGATTTTGTTTATTGTATTTACTGGCTACAGCTTATCTTTACACTATGTCTAATCTGCTTTACACAAACACATTTACATTACACACATAATAGTTCAGATAATATTCATTTGGACTGAACTGTTTGTCACACTAATATGTACTATATAATGGCTATAGTCTGCCCAGTCATACATCCATTATCAGCACTCAGTCAGCACTTAAAATGATTAGTTAAGTGTTTGTAAAGCACAGTACAGCAGGTCTGATTGGATATAGATTGATTGTGTGTACCTGGTGCTGAAGAGCTTTTGATGTGCTTGTGGTATTTGATGCAAACAAACACTGCACTTGGCACTGCCGGCTGTAGGTGTTACAATCAAGGACTTTCTCACACACACACACACTCACACACACAGACAAATACTCACACCAACAGTGACACACACACAGTCATGCATCATCCTTGCTTGTTCTTGTGTAAACACTCTGCAAGGAACAAGCTTTGGAGTAATGCAAAATGCTTTACGCTAGACAAGCATCCTCTCTGCTTGCTCTCTGGGGAGATTTGTACAAGATCCTCTGGGTTGTTGTGGATGTGCGCATCTTCTATATTTAGCAACATTTGTTTAATGTTTGCTTCAAATGCATTGTGGCTTTTACAGACATACAGTTGAACTAATATTGTCAAGACTGGTATGGTTAAACAGAGTTTAGCAGTGACACGCTATAGCAGCTCTCTGTTTGAGCCTGACTAATGCCTTTTTTGCTCCAAGACCAGAATGCAGAGGGAAGTAGAAACCATAAATGTCAGACTGGAGGAAATGGCAATGGGGCATGATGCTGAAAGACCCGATTTAGACATTTGATCCATTTTTCAATGCTCTCCTCGTCTCTTTTACCCATTATAAGATGAGGCATATGTGACCCTTTGACCCACAATCTCCAATACCCAGACAAAATTAAAGGTTTTTTGGCCCGGGTTGACTTTTCAGACAGCTCATCTATATTTTAAGGATTAGAGTTTGTATTTGTCCTTATCTAATCTGATACTGCTGTGGCATTGCTGACATAAATATACATGTGATGGGTAAAAATGCATTTGTTTGTATGTTGCAAATATAGGTAATGCAAAAAAAAAAAAAAAAAAAAAAAACAATCGTAGAAATATTGACGATTGAGTCTCTTAAATATATTTTGTCTTTTGCTGACATGTGTAATTTAAGTTTAATATTACTAGTTTTGGGTGATTTTAACCAACCCAGGCTCATTGTGGATGCATACCCAGGTCTACATGTCTTGAGACGGGGAAATGCGTAACCTGCTCACAGTTTTTTATTTTATTTTAATTTATTTAATTTTTTTGCAACTCCACCAGAGGCTGCTGTGTATGCTTTTTAATGATCTTAAATTTTGCACGTTGTCTTTTTACGTAAATACTCTGGAGGGCGCAATATACTCATCAGTTGACCAGGCCAGCTTGCTGTCGACTGACCCACCCACCCCTTTCCCTAAACCCAAGTGTTTTCAATAGCAATCTAGAAAAAGAAAAGCTGTCACGGCCGCATGATTTCAACATGTTTTCAGCCTGTTGTTTATTTATTTATATTGACTTTTTTGGTTTTGTTTTACCTGGTATCTGGAACCGTTCTTCGCTGGACTCGAACCCTGTCATCATGGTCAACTCCGCTCCGTGTCCCATGTCCGTCAACGTACGCCGCAAGCCAATGGGCAAACTGGTATTTAGGGGTGTCAAAATTCATTGTTTTTTTTCGATGCACCGCAATGCAGACGCAGACAATTCGGTAATAGATTCGTTCAGTAATAGATCATAACCGGTTGTTACGTACTGACGTAATTTATGTCATATTTGCTATGTCGCGGTAGAATACTATGGTGAGGGAGGTGAGCGAGAGTAATTAAAACACATAAACTCTGCACAATTCACTGCATGCGCTTGCTGGCCAGTCATTCACTGACACTGAAGTCAACTGAAGCCCTTTTTTCACTCCCATGGAGAAAATGAAAGTAAACTTTATTTCTCTCTCTCTCTCTCTCCCTCTCTCTTTCTCTCACTTTGGACTGCTGACCTGACATTTCTTCACCTCTTGGCTGTTACAGTGATACTTGCGGATCCAGACATGAGCGTGTCTGCAGATCGAGTTTTCTCCACCGTGTCTATCATGTCTGCATCTGTTTATCAGTGTCACTCATTGGTGAACAATGCCAGAGCGTTAAAGCCAATCGCAGCCCTTTCAGTTGAGCACGTGACCAATCATAGACGTTTAACAACTTGCTTGACAACTCTCAAAAAGCAAACAGGATAATATTTACGTTTATTTTCTTTAAATGCTCATGTTGTTCTGTGTACGTTCTTGAGTTTGGTTTGATGCAGAATGTTTTTTTTTTGAGCAGGTGAAATTAAAGGTACAGTTCATATATCTGACTGCTTGTATTACAGGACAAAATTGTATTACAAATACATATAAAATGTATTTAAAAATGATACATTTTAATACAGCAATTATTGTGCTATGAAGTAAAATATAAAATTGTATATGGAAAGCATCGTCAATGCACCGAGATATTGAATTGAACCAAATCGATGGCATGGTAATCATAACCGAATTGTGAGACCAGTGTAGGTTCACACCCATACTGGTAACACTAGAAAAGCTGTACATACAGAGCTAAGCGGTCAGCTGGTAGCACTAAAAGGAACAGAAGCCGTCAGCAGTGTCATACCACCACATAGGGTTCATTTTAAAGACGAAATACAGCCAGACCTACCTTTGGCTACATAATTTGCGCTCTCCAGAAATGTAGACAGGGGTATGTATCCAAAAAGAGCCTGTGTTGAATTTTACTTACAATTGTGATTGATGCAATGAACATTTTAGTTTGGAAATAATGTCAATGTTTGTAAAACTATAACATATCAAACTTTATAGTTGTGTGAATATATGTTTTCTATGTGTCCTGCTAGTAATTCAGTTTTTTCTACATATTTTTGTAATAAGCGTGGTTGGTGCATTTTAAACATCTTTATACAGATTTATATATCCATAAATGTGTTTATTTATACTGTATTTTCTGTTTTAACAACAGTCTTTTTTTTAGTCTGTATTTATTGACTTGTGTTTATTATTGTTCAAATGGTTTAAACTGCCAACTTTTTTGTCAGATTAAAAGAGTGAAAATCGATAACTAAACCCGAATGCCTTGACTAGGTTAATGTTGTTTTGGCACAGTTCTTTATCTATTTGTAATCCACTAATGGAGATGACTCAGCATTGCAGGTTACCCAGCGTGCCAAGGTCAATATCTAAGCGCACAGAGCTTTGTGGTCAAAGGTGACGGCTATTGGACCACGACTGGTTGTTGCTCAATGATGCGTGTGCATTTCCTGTCTGTCGTTGTGCTCATTTGTTTAAAAGTGTGTGTGTGCATTCAGAATCCATTGGTCAGCACTCTGAACAGTAAAAAGCCATTAATCTCTTTGTTTAATGACCCTGAGCCGCTGAACAGCTGTGATGGCACCCTTTACAGTTCAGCACAGACTAATCAGAACTTAAACACAAATTTACATCATCACTGTTAAAATGAAGTCTAAATGAATAGCACTTTATATTAAGTGTGTGTGTGTGTGTGTGTGTGTGTGTGTGTGTTTGTGTTTGTGTGTGTGTGTGTGTGTTTACATTGTTTGGTTGTGTGTACACATCCTCAAGCATAAAGACACAAATGCACTTTTTCCTGCCAACTGAATGAATTTAGTCCTTAAGGAACCAGAGGACACGTTTTACTCCATTAATCATAGAGACCACACAATAAGACCCACAAAAGGGTCAAAATATTCATAATATGGCTTACCAGCCCCCCTCTGGCTCTTGTTCTTTATCACCTTCTCACCTCTGTTCCTGACCTTGTCTTGTTTGAAGCACGCGGTTTGCAGATGTTTTTTTCTTCTTCCTTGGTTGAACTGTATTTAATCAAAACAGGCTGACTGTAAGCTATGAAACCAATGAGAGATGTTTACACAACAAGACAAAACAGCAGTGAGTGAACAAAGTGTTTTAATAAACCAGTTTTATTTCCCCCACTGTTTCTCTGGGCCAATATCATTACTGCATCACTCTGTGTCTACCGACCCAGAACGGATAGCTTATGACCTCATGAGAATAGGGATGCGTGTCTGATAAGACTGGATGACTTCTCCCAAATGGGTAGTGATGTCTTAAAGAGACGCACCATGAGGTCGCCCAGGTTAAGTGATTCACGAGCAGGAATGCTGATAGTGAGACTGCTGATATTGTAAACAATCTCCCTGGTGGCTCGTAGTTCATGGAAGCTCATCAGCTGGAAACAGAGTTTACCTTTTATATTATTTGGGTTACTGATTGAGAAAGTCTAGGTTAAATCTAAGCTCCAGAAATCTGGTTAAACTTTTTTTCATTTTATTTCAGATACAGATTATTGAAGAAATGATTTTTTTTGATGATACTTTCTAATAATTAGAATGTCCAGAGAGATGGATTATGTTATATGGAAATATTAGACAACAGTTTTCGGAGAAATATGAAATGGTTCTTGTAATAACTTGATGCTATTTGCAGGAGTAATTAGATGTATTTTAATGTCCATTTCAAACTGAATTTAAGCTTATGCAAATCCTTTTCACCCAAATTATCATTAGATGAGCAGATTTACATAATGATTAGTAAGCTTATTTTTGTCAACTTCTTTGCATGATAATATGAAAGACCTCAACATAATGTAAATGAAAACATAAGTGTACGTAATGAATAGCATAGCATATCTGTATGCAAGAATTTTCTGGTGTGGTCTGTTTTATCTGCATATTATCTAGTTTGAGTCTTGTGAGTTCAGTACAAGGGCAACTTTGCATTTGAAATAGCTTGATTTCTTCAGAAATGTGTCTTTATTTCACAGTTGTTTTTGTTAACTATTGGCTGGTTTAGCGTGTCATTTTCAAATGTGAAAGAGCATTGTGCTTTTATGGCCACACACCAGATATGCCAGTTCTAGACTATGGGAATATTCACAACAAAAAACATTGCCACAGTCATGTTTAACATGTTTTAGAAATAAATTGGCAGATATTACATGTTTCACTTTGAAATTGCTGTGAAATGTGCTACAAGCAATCCATTACAGGCCCGTAGCCAGCCTGGTCAAAGGGGTGGTTTTTTTTCTCAAAAAAGTGGACCTTTTAGATTGAGCGTTTTTGTGATATTTTAAGCACTATTTTTAGCTTAATTAGCTTTAATTAAATCATTAATATGATTAATATTATTATTAAAGTATGATTTTTTTTATTTCCTAATAAATAATAAATAATACATTTCATTTCTTAATAAATAGCCTCATTATTTATTTATTTATTTATTTATTTATATGATTTATATATGAGATTACAGTACGTGTTAGCTTTTGTAAGTAGTTTTATGTTAATTTAGAATAGACAATGGAATATTTTTAATAATATTTGTAAAGGAAACATAGGCCTTATATGTGCCATTTACATATATTTCAATTAATATGGAAAATGAGTGCATGTTTTTACCAAAACTAATATTGGATTTTTTTTAAATGCATGTGCATGTAAAACAATATAATTTGCACAAAGAAATGATGGGGTTCTTCTCTAAAGAAGTTGTTATTCCACTCCATTTAGAGCATCATTATAGGTGTTTTACGTTATAACTAACGTGGTTTAAATGATGAATCTGCGACAGAGAAACTCTACAGTTTTGTGAAATACTTGTCACTACATCGTTCTTTTCCCAAACGATGCATCGTGCTATGATAGTTCAGCCGCTAGTTACGTCGTTGTTTGGGAAACGCACCCCTGGCCAGCACATTCAACTTTTCTCAGTCAGAATTTGGCCACTTGAATACATAACAATAATAATGTAGAGCTTTGTGATTTTTCTAACCTCTCTTGTAAAAAAGTACATTTGAAAATTCATGGATAACAATAGCCAGATTAGTATTTAAATTAATTTAATACAGGCCGCTTTTGATGCTTCACACCTTTTTTTTTGTTTAAAAAAATAAGGTTCAAGTTTTGGAATAAAAGTTACTTGTAAAATTTTTCTCTATTTAACAGCAATGCAGTCGGTCAGTAGTGAAAGATGACGTCACTCATGTCAGATTGTATGTTTTCTTGCACAGCTGGATGTTGGACTTATGAGAAAGTATTGTTAGCATTGGTCAAAACTGATTAGTCACGACAGCCAACAGAGGATTCCACTTGATCTCAAAGCCTTTATTGATGGGTTATTTTCACAATTTATGATGGCATAGCAGTCAAAATAGTACAGATGAGCTTATGTATGGGATCAAATTTTGGACCTTTGTCAGAGAGGGGTGGGTCTTTTAAACCACAAGAACCCCCCCCCCCCCCCCCCCCCCCCCCAACACCACCACCAATTTATTTTTTACATTTGTCAAGACACTGTGCTATCTAATAAATCCACATCTGCAATGGTGGAAAATGGCTTATAGCACATCTTGTGAAGGTGTCATCTGAAAAGTGCAGTGAAATAGCCAGAGAAATGAGTTTTTGGTTTTGCAGACAGAGAGAGTCGCAAACTTCCAGAGAGCCTGGGGTATACTTTTAAATGGTGCTGTATTTATTTTAAGCAGTTTTTCAAAGTCATAAATATTGCCTGAGTTTATTTAACCGCAGCCCACTGGCCCTCTGTGGCAGATTATGTCAAACATTGAGAATTCTTCCTTGGCTTTCATAGATTAGTCTGTTGCGCTGGACATCTTGTTCAGCCCTGTTGTGCTGGTTGGATTCTGCTTTCTCATTATCAAACCAGAACCCCAGTGACCTCCCTTCCGTGTGGCACATTACCCACAATGCTCTGATGTGACCTCCCTCTGATAGAGGTTGGCATTTGAAGAGCACTTTTCCTCCTCTCATCAGACATGTTCTCTCACTGTCACGTTCTGGAAAGATCCATCACATGACCTCCCATGACCCCTCGCTCGGTCCCTCACACTCGTCCAATACACAGGGCGATATGTTGTCAATACTAACACCTTAATAAATGGCTGCTTGTGTGTGTGACTGACTGAAGTGATATTCATTCGTACCCCTTTAGTCTTCATAACCCACATACTTGTACTGTATTTCAAATATTGCTGCTCATACTGATCAGATTTACTGGTAGGTGACTATACAGATAGACAAATCTGACAGATGATTCAAAAATCTATAAAACTAGAGTCTAAAAACATCTGCTGCAAAGTGGCTGTCTTTTATTTTTATTTTTTTGTGATGCCTGTAATATTTGAGGATTTCCTGTGTTTATATATTTTTGAGAGATTCCAATGCACTAATGAATCTCAGGCCAGTGTAAAAAGAAAAGCTTTATCTCACAGTGCAGTCTGTCTAATAATGCTTGTGACAGACGCCACTGATCACAGTCACCGTCATGTAGATCATTTTAAATGGGTCAGTTGTTCCCAAATGCATAAACATGGACAATGGATTTGTATGAAGACGCCACTCGGTGTCTGAATCTAAGTGGCGCCCTGTAGACGGGCGCTGAGATTCCCAGAGCAATTAACCTAATTAAGCCCACAATTCTGACTGTTAATAAAGGCTGAGTGGTGAAGAAAGTACCTGTCTAAGCAGCAATCTGAGTGAATGTGGGGTGTCTGTGTAGGTGAGTGTTAATGTGAGAGTTCCAAGTCTTAATGTAAATTCTGCAAATCCTGGCTTTTTTCAAATTTGACACTAGAAGAGAATGCAGCATAATAGTGTTTTCAGTTGTGGGCTCAGACTGATGGAGCCTGCTGTGTATGTGTGTGTTTTTTTTTTGTTAGAGTGTGAGTGGTCTGAGTGTGCTTTCACTCTTTGTCACTCCTCTTTGACTGATTGGGTTTGAAGAGCTCAGCAGAAAGCAGACATTAGTCTTCTTTAAAGCAGCCAGAGTAAAGAAGAAATCCAGAGCTTTTAACTGTTTCATCCACATGTCTCGGTACATTTGTTTGATTGTCTGTCCCTGTCTCACCTTGGGCCATCTGTTTATCTGCTTAAACGCAGTGCTCTGTAGGATCTGAGAGGGCTCAGATCAAGGAGATGTTAAGAGTTTTGTCCATCACACATTAGTAACGCATACAAGAACTTTACTGCTGTCTGGGTCTCCTGTAATAGGATAGGGCTTAGAATTAAGTGGTTCATTCGGAATGATAGATTACATGCATCATTTTGTTACTTTTTGCAGATTTAAATTAGGGCTGGTCCAATAAACCATATTACATCGAATCACGAAAAGTTATGTCAATGACAATGATAAGCTCGGGACATTTTTTTACTCTATATTGATCTAAGAGTCAGTCACACAGCAGAAATGTGCAACAATGAGAATCTAAAGTGTGTTGATATTAGAGATGTACCGAATTTTCGGCCAACAAAAATGTGTCGGCCGAAAATATATTATGCCTTTTAATGGACCCTCTAATTTTTGCAGTTCAGTCATTGTTGGGGTACTCTTTTAAATCTGGATGCATTAACAACTTACAGTATATTGAAATTAGGGCTGGGCGATATGGCAAAAAAAAAATCTAGATTTTTTCATAAAGTTTGACCGATTCACGATTTCAATTTCGAATTTTTTTTTTTTTTTTACTGTGTAAGTATAGTCAACTTAAAACATTACAACAACATGACTGAAGTAACAATCTCTTTATAAGTAACTTGAAAAAACATCTGGTTAAGGAACATGTATTTTTAATGGCCATACATGCATAAATTGGTCAACAAGGTGTAGACTATTACATTCCTATAGACAAATTCCTGCTTTACCCCACAGAAACCTGTTACATATCTATCTATATTTAAATGTCTATCTTATATTTAACTGAATGGTATAACAGCTTATAGCTGAAATGTTGGAAATTGCTCAATTTATTTTTATAAAACATTTCTCAAAACATATTGATATTTTTTTTGGAGTAAAAACAATACCGACATTTAAGAATCCATATTTATTTTATTTATTCATTCATTTTACTTGTTTATTGGTGTATATATGGGTTATGATTTAATTCATAGCTACAGTACATTGGACAGCTACTGTGCCACTCCGTAAAGCTTTCAAGCAAAAGTCCAAATTAAAGAAAGATTTGACTTTCTGCGGTGACAGCCAACATTCACAACACGCCGTAACCGTCCTTCAGGTGGTGCGCAGGTATAAAATACAAAACCAGACGCCGAATACAGCACAGCATGCAATAAACTCACGCTCAGTCAGGCGAAGTAAAGGTCTCATTGCCTATATGTCAATCAAATTAATTAAGCTCTAGCCACGAATAAAACTTTTAGCCTATTTTATTATTTTGTGCAATGTATATAGTGTAATCAGGGCCGGAGCAAGCTGAACTGGCGCTCTAGGCGAACAGCAATCACGCAGCCCTCAACCCGAAAGTGAAATAGAAACTTACCGGTTTGCGGATGAAAGTGAGGACCGGGAGGGGGTAGATGTCGCGGATTTAAGTGATGACCGGGGGGTTCTCGCTCACTATTCTGCCTAGGTCGCCTCTATGGACGCGCCGGCCCTGAGTGTTAAGCTGGATTTATACTTTCGACTGGCGCCGCATCGCGCGCCTCCGCTGACTGTGCTCGCACCTCGCGACAATAGGCTAGCGCGCTTGCTGAGGTAGCTCATCAACAGAGCCTGACGTCAACACACAGAATCTATCAGCACAATTCAGCACGATTGTCTAACAGTTTAGAACGGTTTGGCACGATAGTGAAAAAGCTGCTTTAATATTTTTATTTAAAAAATCGTCTTAAAACGTAAATTCGAATTAATCGAAAAAATCGCCCAGCCCTATACAGTTGAAGTCAGACTTATTAGCCCCCTGAATTATTAGCCCCCAGTTCATTTTTTTCCCCAATTTCTGTTTAACGGAGAGAAGATTTTTTTCAACACATTTCTAAACATAATAGTTTTAATAACTCATTTCTAATAACTGATTTATTTTATCTTTGCCATGATGACAGTACATAAAATTTCACTAGATATTTTTCAAGACACTTCTATACAGCTTAAAGTGACATTTAAAGGCTTAACTAGGTTAATTAGGTTAACTAGGCAGGTTAGGGTAACTAGGCAAGTTATTGTATAACAATGGTTTGTTCTGTAGACAATCTGGAAAAAAATGTAGCTTAAAGGGACTAATCATTTTGACCTTAATGTTTTAAAAAAAAATTAAAAACTGCTTTTATTCTAGCCGAAATAAAACAAATAAGACTTTCTCCAGAAGAAAAAATATTATCAGACATGTTGTGAAAATTTCTTTGCTTAAATGATGTTAAACATCATTTGGGAAACATTTAAAAAAGAAAAAAAAATTCAAAGGGGGGCTAACAATTCTGACTTCAACTGTATATCGTTATCGTTCAAAATGGAAAATAATTATCGAGATTGCATTTTTGCCATAGCCCTAATTTAAATAAATATTGTCAATTTAAAGTGATATTTTTTATTAATCAGTTTATTAATAAAGTGCAATGTGTTTTTGAAAAACAAAAAAGAACTATTCCCAAAAGTCAGTATATTAATGTTCAGAGAAACGTTGATTAGTAATATAGTTTAAATTAGTGACAAATTCATTGACCATCACAAAGTTGTTATATATTATATTATTTTGTTACATTTAGCCTTTTTAAGTAAATGTATAAAATTATAAATGTATTTGTATAAGTACATTCTTTATATCATTTTTAATATTTTTTAACTTAGTTTTTTAGCATTTAGCGTCATAAAAATGCATACAAAGTTTTATTACTCTGATGTGTTGCGATAGTCGGCATCAAACTATTTTCATTATTATTCATGCATTTGGCAGATGTTTTTCTTCAAAGTAATTTCATGTGTGTTGATGGAATACATTTTTATTGTTACATAAATATGAGCAATTCCATGCAAATGTCAGCCTTGTCATGGAAAAAAAGGTTTCACCAAAACAGCAAAACCCTTTCTAGGTTTTTTGTGTAGGCTTATATTTCACAGTTCTGTAAAAATACTCAAAAATGTCTCCTGTTAATGTTTTCAAACAATTATATTTGATAGACCAAAGTGACACAAGTGGCAATTTTACATCCGCCACATCCATAACGAAGCTTTTTTCCTCATAAATTCTAAAACGTTAAATAAAATAAAATCAATAATTTTTATTCTGTAGTGAGCTGATTCTTATCCTTTTGATTAGCATTGTTTCTTTTGGGTTGTGCAATTTA
This sequence comes from Danio kyathit, assembly GCA_903798195.1. Lineage (NCBI taxonomy): Eukaryota > Metazoa > Chordata > Actinopteri > Cypriniformes > Danionidae > Danio > Danio kyathit. The sequence continues at coordinate 35,837,996 of LR812538.1, read as the reverse complement.
ATTCACAGAATTTCTACAAAGTATGCCGTACACTGTAAATGCGCAGATTTTTTTTGGTCACGCATGTTTATTTTCCTCATTTAAAATATAAAAAATGTTTGCAGATTATTTTTTCTGATCCCTTAACTCTGTGGTGAGTAGTTCAATATAATGTTAATATATACTTTCTCTGTGTATTTAAGTTTTGAGATTTTACTGCAAATGTCACATCCATAACGCTGGTATAGAAAAACTTTAGATTATTAGATAGATTTTTTTTTTAATTAGTATAAATTTCTTTTCTCCTCTGAAGAAATTCTCTTCTAATGGCTAAGTTCTTCTAGTGACTAATAGAATTGGTGCCTAATACCAGTAAATTATTCTTCGATGTAACTACCAGTTCAAAGATGGGCTAATTACATACCCTCTCATCTCTAATTGTAACAATTATTCAGTATACTCTTTAATGGTATTGAAACCGACTGATTCTGCAACGATCGGTTTCAGTCTTGTGAAGAAGAGAGAGAAGTCATGACCTCAGGGCCTCACCTGTCGAACCCTGCTACTAAATACGTTGGGATAGAGCTGTAGTTTTTATGCTTTTTTTTTTTGTATCTGGCCAGTATCTTATACTGTTTTTTTCTGAATAGAGCTGTAGCTTTTGAAACAAAATACTCTGAAAGTGTTTGTATACCTTTACATTACTACATACTGTAGCTATGCAAACCTGTATATTATAGAAGGAATGTAAATAATAATTTTTGTTTAGATTGCTCTGGATTCTTGTATGGATAATACAGGATAATGATGTTTAATTTAGTGCAAATTCTGCTACCAAATTGTTTAAAATGGTTGTCTGCCAGTCTTCCTCAAGAGTCAATAATAATGATAATAATAATAATAATAATTTATATTAATAATATTGACAATATAATGATAATAATTATCATCAACAGTTTGAATGACAAATATAAATCATTAACTGTAGAAATATCTTACCCGTTTCAGCTTCAACCGTGTTTTTTTTCAAGCCGCATTCAGTAAGTCATCTGCGGTCTCTCCAAGTAGTAAAGGATTTCTCTGGATAAATGCACCGTGTTGATGGCTTCTACTGAGTGAATGCTTGAACCATAAAAATATCTGTCAAGACTCTATAGTTAGCCCAGACACAGACTCTCGTGTCTGAATTTTAGCTCTATCAACAGCAATCCATTATTATAATAGTTTCTTACCACATACAGGTTTATTAATAGGATTTTAAAAAACAATATTCTGGTTGAAAAACATATTTTTAAACATTATTTATGAAACTTACTGTTGGATGAGCTGAAGCTTAGCAGGATCTTTAGTGCACTGTTGGTTACAAATATCCTAATGATGAATATATTTTGTGTATGTGTGTGATTGTATGAATGCTGAACTGATGTTCGAGGGCAAAATTGTCCTTTTGTTGCTGAGCAAAAACACAGAATGGAAAAGCCTTTGCTCTGGGAGGGCTGGAACAACACCCTCTGGGCCCTTAAGGGGTCACAGAGGGAAATTTCAATGTTGCTGACAGCACTCTGGAGAATAAAGACAGAGCACTGTATCTTTATAGAAGAACAAGCACAAGAGTTTTGAAGGGAAGTATATATTGCTTTTGAGAGAGATGCTTTTTTTGCCTGTGGTTCTGGGCTTGTGTGTGTGTGTGTGTGAGGTCTCTTTCTTTCTCCTGCTATGTGGTTTGTATGTATGTGTGTCTGTTTGTATCAGCTCTGAACGATTCACTAGAAATCTTTTTCTCAGAAAAGATGTGCTTCTTCATGTTAAAAGTTGTTCAGACATATTGTTTTAATTTCAGAGTTTGCCTCTAGAGACATTCACTGTAGCCACTGGCTCCCGAATGCAAAACCCGAAACCACAGTTTCACCAAACTAGCACACTGCGGCCAGCCAAAGACTGTTCATTCACTGGGATTCCCTGTTCATCTGTGTGTGTGATAACATTAGGATGAGGCTGTTCCAACTGTTCATTTAATAAGGTTTTCTTCTTCACAGACAATACGGATATGCTACAGAAGGCTATGAAATGCACTCTTTCATTGATTTCTCTTTTTTTATTAGGGTTGTAATAGTATACAGAATACATTGTATGGTACACATATTGATTCAGTTCGAGAATAAATAAAACAAAAAATGTATTACAAAAAATATGTTTATTAAAAATGTATATTTAAAATTTTTAGATAAAATAAACACTTGGTTTAAATAAAACAATAAATAAATCAATATGGGTTAGCACCCGGACATCCCTTCCTCTTGTATCCACAGTTACTCCTGTTGGATGTGGTTAGTCCTTCTTTTTTGGTATGCTGACTTTAGCCTGGATACTGTGGCTCTTTTAGGCATGGGCCGGTATAGGTTTTTGATGGTATGATAACCTTGGATCAAAATATCATGGTTTCACAATATCACGGTATTGTAATTTATGCTTTAAAATAAGTTCTTTTTTTAAAAAAAAATTATCCCGTTAAACACAATATATTTTATTTTAGGAAACATTTATAATACTTTGAAACAGTAAACAGGTCTGGCTAAATAATTCAAATAAATCATTGACTTCGGCTTCATTAGTTTCAAAAGCACAGATTTCATTACAACACATAAAAAAAACCTACATATACCTCAGGAACGGTATAACAGAAAATGTATGCAGTTTTAAAACCTTTTCTATAACGCGGTATACCTTGAAACCGGTTATTGTCACATGCCTACTCTTGATAAATCACAATGACTTGCTGTCATGGTCACAGATGCGCCAGCGAAACTCTGATATGCCATCTTTAATGTTGTGTGCACTCCAATATTTTTAAGTAAAACTGTGCTATTACTCTGCCAATTAAACCTTCACACTCTGGTAGAATGTGCCATCAATGAAGATTGGCCACCAGGCTGGTCAAATTTAGCCATGAAACCAAAACTAAATAGGCCAGTGCTTCAGTTTCCAACAAATATACACCTTTGTTATGTGTTCATGTCGTTTTCTCTTATTATTATTTATGAATGCATTCATTTTATTAGTTCATTCAAATTTAAAGCTTATTTGTAAGCTCCTCTCTGCATTTTATGGGATTTCTGTATATATTTTTTCTCCCCTGCATTCAACTGATTTCTCTCCTAGCAGCACAATGCTGGTGTTTGTATGCGTAAGGGTGTGTGTTTTTGTGTGTTAGTGCCGTAGATAAGATCAGTTCAGGGGAAGTGAAGCCACCAAAGAATTATCAACTTCTACCGCTGCCAATATTTACCCTTTATCACACTAAAGAGACAATTCGGTGCCAAGCAAGGCTATTGAGTGTTTGCATGTGACACATTCCACTTGGGGCGGAACACCGTTTTTGTGCAAATATTTGGTGTGTCCCCCCTCACCCAAAACTACCCTTTTTCTAGTTTGTCTGTTTCCATTAGAGAGGATTCAGCTTTTGCACACACACTTAGTATTATACTGTACATAACCAGTAACATTTGAAAATCTCCCTGGCCATTCACTTTGAATGCATACATTTTAATTTCTCACACGCACATGCACACAATGTGATATGCTTTAATTTATCACTTTTGTTTTATTGAAAACCCAGCGATTGTTATGTTAATTATGTTAATTGCACATTTTCTTAGCAAATTGACTTTTTAAGTTTGAGTTTTTAGTTTAGTTTTATGGTTAAACCATAAATTAGCAGAACAACAATAAAACCACAGTACTTCAGAGATTGAGTCTCTCGTTAACAACTGCATCCTACTCACAATATACCAGATGTCCCATTTATTCTCAGAAGTAAATACTGAAATAGCAAATAAATGCCACAGTTGTGTGTCAGTTATGTTTATGCATCATCCCTTAATCTTAACTGTGTACATGTTTTTTTTTCTATCTTATTTATTCACTATTTTCAGTTAGAAATGGTTTACAGATCACAGAAATGTCCTCTTGTATCAAAGCAAACACACACACATTTCACACATAGCCAGACTTTGATCGATTGTGCTGCTCATTATGTGATGTCTGATATGCTTGTTTTCTGGCTGTATTTGCAGTTACTACGGCAACATGAAAGCTCTTTTGGGTACATGTGTGTGTGTAACTGTCATTAAGGTGTAATTAAGGTTGTGCCACCATTGTGCTCATAAAGTGTATGGGTTCATAGATTTGGGAGCAGATCTTAGATATTGTATTTGTTTTTTGTCTTTTCGAAAGGGTGGCAGATTCTTGTACGTCAGGTGTTTCTCACTGTGGCGACTCTTAGGTGCAAATTATTCCAGAGGCCTCTCGTCTGGATGTCTCTCACCACTTTGAGAGCACCAGTGTGCACACATCACACATATAAATGAGCAAATGTCCTGGGGTTAAACCCTTAATACTGCCTTCTAAAAGAGCACAACCTTCCAGTTCATCATTATGAGGAATAGCTCAGTCCGTTTTATGGCTTGGTATGTATTAAGGCATCAGGAAAAAAGCTATCTTTTTTTCTAGCTTAGGAACAGTAATGTTATCACTGTGTAAAGAATATAGTTTTGTTGGTATACATAGATTTGTATAGTCAGATTGTTGAATTCTTTAGAACACGTCAAAGGGATGTTCTTCTGTACTTCACATGAAACTGTTCACGTTCGATAAGTATGTGCAATAAAAATAGACTAACTGCACATAGTGTGTCAAGAGACACATCATTTTAGGCTGTAAGGACATAGTGTGGGGTATTTATTGAGCTCTGAAGATCCTAGATGTGAGCATGCATCTATTTAAGCACTGGTTTGTTTTGAGCTTGTACACTTTATTCAAATGTGGTAGAAATAGTAAAAATTTTTAAATAATTGAATGCTAAAAAAGACTTTAGCCAGAAGGTTAAAATGTGTGGATATATCCACAACCAGATCATGGTTGTGGCTTAAATGCATGTAAGTTTTTTGACTCTTCTAAAGCATAAAAATACCATAATATGTTTGCAGCTATTTCAGAAACATGCCAAGTGAACATTCTTTTTCATCTGAAAAACAATGCTGAAGTCAGATATTCTGCTTTGAAAATGTGTTACGTGTGTCTTTGTTTTGGTCCTTTTAACTCGGCCAATGACAGTTTAGCCAATTATATTTCAGCACCCTGGGTTGCCTTGTTGGAAAACTGTGTATCAAAGCATGCGTCCGTTACGGAAATGCGAGCTCCGGTGGACAGTAGCAGCCTCCGAAACGAGATGCAGATTCAGAGTTCCACATGAGGTGGTTATATATAAGCAAATAATATAAATATTATGAATGTAAACATTAGGTGAGCAGGTTACATTGTTACCCCGTGTCCTAACAGCACGCTACATGATGAGATTTGCAGTGATAAGCAATTTGGCTGTTTGCACCGGACAAAAAAACACAGAAATTTAAACGCAGTCATTCAGAAGCACAGAATATGCAGTCACTCATGAAAGGGTGATGTTTATAATCTAATTCATACATATTAAACCTCTTCAACATTATTAAATGTAGATGCTGAATCACTGATATGTGTTGTTTTTGAGTTCAAGTTCAATTTCAACCAATTTATTTTATTTTCAAGATCTGAGGTGAACTATCTGCTGCTGCTTTCAGTAGTATGGCAATAAATGTCACGTAAAATGGCATTCATACTCACATTGTTAGCATTTAACACTGAATAAAGCACATGAGGTGTACCTGAGGTGATCAATGACAACCCCCTGCTCTTCACTTTCGTCCTTCGTCCGCAACACCCCTTCGCCATCCAAAGCCGCACCCATCCAACCACCATACCCTCCCCACCCCCACTCTCAACTTTCGTGCGCGAAACCTCTTTTTCCTCTGGTAACATGCCTGAACCCTCACCCCGATCTGTTCCGGGACCTCGCAATTCACAAATTACGCACTGTTGGAATGCAATGCCTACTTCAACCACTGGGTGTCAAACTTACATACTGCACCTTTAACATACAGCCCTGGAAAAAAATAAGAGACCACTTCAAGTTTATGTTGATTCTGTGAATTTGCAATTCATGTTTATGAGTTTTCAGTAAAAAGAATTGTGTGTGTACTGTATATTCAATTCTAATATAATTTCTTCAAAATTTCAGATAAGTATATTATAATTTAGAGGATTTCTTTGAAGAAAATAATAGTATATCTTTTAGTTGTATATAGTATGTATATATGATACAATTTTGTATGCAGTTTGTTAGATGGGCCTAAATGCAAATCTCTTTTACTGAAAAGGAGCTATATAGTGTAAATACTTTATTTCCAATACAATTTAATATAAATTGAATATTAAAAAGAAATAAAATGCCAGGTTGATTACCTTAAAAAGATATTATAGACATTGCTGTGAGATAATATTGCTTTTAATACTTTGTTCAGCAACCAGATGCAGTGAGACAAATTTTCCTTTTTCTTCATTGAGCATGAAGCCTAAAGAATATTGTCACAGGTTACATAAAGTGCTAATATGATTGGATGTTATGTTAACATTGTTCTAAACTTTTCTTTTTCTGTGTTTTCTTTTTCTTTCTCTTTCTTTCCTTCTGTCTCTCTGTGGATCTCTGCATTTGCCCTGCTTTTATTGGATCACTTGTAAATCCAAGGTAAGACAAAAAGATGTGTTTGCCTAAAATTTAATGTCATGTTTGTGTCTTGTGTGTAAAGCATATTATTAAGGCAGATCTTTGTGTCTTTAAATATTAGAGTTAGCTACAGTATATGCATAGCTAGGATTGGAGTTAGTTTGAGCCCAAATCACTTAAAACGATAGTTCACTCAGAAATTAACATTTCCTGACAATTTACTTACAATCAAGTGGTTCTAAACATTTATGATTTTGTTTTCTTCTGGCAAGATTTTCTGAAAAATGTTGGAAAAAAGCAGCTGCTGACTTTTATAGTAGAAACAAAAATACTATGGAAAACGATGGCTGTTTCTTCAGTACATTCAGTACATACTTCTGAACATTCTTCAGTGAATCTTCAATAGAAAAAATAAACTCAAACCAGTTTGGAACAAGTGGAGGATGTCTGCACACACCCAGATTGATAGTCTTTATTCTGACTGATGTCAAGCATCTATTTGGGTCAGTTTATCTCTTTGTTTGTCTTGCGTTCTCTTTCTTTTCTCTCGTGTTCAGCATTAGACTGTATGTGGGCTGAGGGAATATGATTGATCCAGACTTCTGTCTTTGTCTCTGACACAAATGAAATGCTCTGTGATGGTAGCTAGCACCAATTATCAATGGGTCATGTGTCAGACAGTGTCTATAAAGGTCAGACACTTTCAACCTTTTACTCCACCTCCCATGAGCCATCATCAGTCACCAATCATGTCAATATAGATCACAGCCACATCACATTTGACTGATTTATGTCTATTTCATATCAGCTCGCTCTCATTTATTGCAAGGCTTGTCTGTTCGGTAATAAATAGTGTGTAGCAGAATATTTGTGTTGATGTTTAAAACCAAAACACTTTGGAGAATTCACGAAGTATGATGTTTTTTTTTTTGTACTGTCTTTAACTTTATAGCACATAAGAAACTATTCTCACTTAAAGGTCCCATAAAATTAAAATAACATTTTTTAGATGTTAGTACCAGTATTGTTAGTTTTTAGAATATCTATAAGCTAGTGTGCACCAAATCAGTGACAATTCACGTTTACACATGACCTCAAACTTCAGTTTCTCATGAAATCGTGACCAATCAAATGCTCTCTAGCGTCTGACATGCCCCGCCCTCTTCAAGACGCTTCACATTTGATGCGCTTGTGTTCAACCACTCTCACTGGCAGAGCTGTGAGAAAACAAAAACGTTATTGGCTGTTTTTTTTAAAAGGGGAGGAGCTACACTGTCCAACTCTCTGCATTTTTCGGTTGAGATTACGTCAAACATGGAAGAAAAATGCACATTTCAAAGCACTGCACGGGACCCTTAAAGGGACAGTGCACTCAAAAATGAAAGATCTTTTGACAAAAGACAAAAAAGAAGATCTTTTGAAGAATGCTCAAAACTGTAATCGTTGACTTGCATAATATTTGTTTTTCCTACTATGGAAGTCAAGGTTTTTGGCTTTTTTTTTTAAAGTATCTTATTTTCACACTCCTCTTCATACATCTTATTTAAGCTCATAAAGGTTTGGAACCACTTGAGAGTGAGTAAATATTGAGTTAATTTGTGTTTTGGGGGGAACTGTCCCTTTAAATATATTTTCACTTACCTTGTTACCTGGTAGAAAACATAAATTGCACCTTAATTGACTCTTGCGTATGTCAAAGTACACTTGTCTGCTCTGCTTCTCTGGATATTTGCGCTTATAAAGCTGCTTGCTATCACTTGTTTATGAAAAAGACAACAACAGTTTTTGTGTTGTGTGGAAGAATGAATGTTCAGTGAATTTGCCCTATGGTTTTTGTTTTTCTTTTCTTATTTTGTCACAGAACCTTACACTTTGTTCTTTGCTTAATCTTTTTTTTTTCCTCCTTTAGTTGTTTGTTTTTTCATTGTTTGTTTGAGCTGTGCATACAGGGAGAGTCGGGTCCATTATGCAAATGATCTGGGAAATTATGGAATAAAATCGCTGTCATAAAGATTTCGTGCGTAAATAAAATTCACGCATCTGTAATTATAAAATCGTAAAGGAAAACGGAACGTACTCGTAATTTAATGAGGGTACAATTCCAAAATCTGCGATTAGAACAAACACAGATACGACATGTTCTTTGTCTGTTTGTATATGACTGATAAATTTACGATGAGTGTACTTTACAAACACGAATACAGTTTCAACACGCACACGACAACTTGTTTACGAGTACGAATCAAAAAAGCGACACTCCACTGTCAATGACGTCACCGCTGTCACAGGCATTAATAAACAAGCGAGAGTCATCGATCACAACGGCGCGCCTGCTGAGCTCCCACACACCGTCTCAGGTAAGATTTTTGTTATTCCCTCTTTGAGAAATGTCCGTCTTAAGCTGTAATAAAGGTTGAGACTTGATGAGGTCCATTTTCACTGTGTTTATTGGACATTTTACAGAATCAAAATTAAGAACGGGCCGAGGATAGTGAGCATAATGTAATGTTACAGGCAGCGAGCGCAGAATTTCTCTGAGAGTCACTTAACGGTGTTTAACTATAACAAAACATTTGTTGATTAAGTAAGACTTTTTTAAAAGCCAGATTTATAGACCATTGATCTATTATGTAATGAAGATATCAGCAAAAGGCAAGTGTGAGGGTTTGTGCTTACCAGAGGTATGTAACGTTAAACATTTTTGATGAGACTATGAATCAAAATAAATAAACATTAAATAAGTTAAATATGTGATCCCGGACCACAAAACTAGACATGAGGGGCAATCATTTGAAACAGACTTGTATGTCATCTGAAAGCTGAATAATTAAGCTTCTCATTGATGTATGGAAAGGAGATGATATGTTCAGATATATATTTTTATATTATCTTCAAATTTGTACAAAGTAAGGTATTAGTAAATATTAATATAAATGTTTGTTTTGTTATTTGTTATTATTTGTTTGTTATATTACTTGATTAAACTATTAGTTACATTAGGCCTATATTGTTTTATTATTAGGGCTGTCAAATGATTAAAAAATTAACTAATTAATCACACTTTTTTGTGATTAATCACGAAAAGCCTTATTTATTACAGAAATAAAAACACAGGCATGTAAGTGCATTTGAATTTTAAACAATCAATGCCAATAACAAACAAAAATTATTTCCATGTTGAATTCTAAGTGAACTAGAGAGAGAGAGAGAGAGAGAGAACGCGCAGTACAGCGCACTCCCTTCAGCACCATGCACGATCATCAAATTTTGCTTAAACTAAGCGTTCTTAAAGTATGGCTGTATTTCTCAAGCAATTATTCTGACACAGCAACGTGAAGCAGACGCTTTACAAAAGTTGCGTGTAGGGGGGAAACACGTCAAACTTAATGAAACATTTGAGGGCGCTTGGGATCAACTTAGAGAGGAATGGGCTGTCTTTGACAGCTTGCGACATCATCTGGCACTGTCACTGAGTACATTTACATGGATCCATATTATCCTTAATCCATATTTTTTGCACATTGAACACACGCAGGTTTGAAGCAAGCTGAACTGGCGCTCTTGGCGAACGGTGATCACTGAAAAAGAAAGTGACCGGTTCGCGGATAAAAGTGAGGACCGGGGGATTCGCTAACTATTCGATGAAAGTGCGGATCTGGCCTAGGTCGCCTCTATGGACGCGCTGGTGTTAAATGCATTAATTTTTTTAACTCGTTATATATTTCAAATTAATCGCGTGCGTTAACGCGCTAATTTTGACAGCCATAATTATTATAATTAATAAACTATTACCATAAACATTTGTATTATCATTTAGCCTTATACTATTCTGTGTGTTTCTTTCCGTGTGTTTGTTCTATATTGGTGATAGCTTATTTACCACATTATATTTTGCTTATTCTGGTTTATTTAAGGTTGCAATTAATTAATAAGGGTAAAAAATTTTCTTTGTTTTATTTACCTATACTGGATAAATCTGTCTAATTTAGTTTGTGTTGGTGATCTTATAGGGTGTTTGTGAGTTACTTAAACAGTTAAAAAAGTCTTACTTAATCAACAGATGTCATGTTATAGTTAAACACCGTTAAGTGATTCTCAGAGAAATTCTGCGCTCGCTGCCTGTAACATTACATTATGCTCACTATCCTCGGCCCGTTCTTAATTTTGATTCTGTAAAATGTCCAACAGTGAAAATGGACCTCATCAAGTCTCAACCTTTATTACAGCTTAAAGCCTGGTTTATACTCGACGCGTCCGCTAGTTCGCTTGAGTGCGCGCGGCGAATGTGACGTCATCGCGGTGTTAGCGGAAGTTCGCTTTGAGTGCGCGCGACATGATTTCGGCTGGCGGTGCGCACGGCATTTTTTGAGACCCAAGCGAACAGTGCGCGCGGCGCCGCGTTTGATTTGAGTTGAATATGAACCACTTTGAAGAGATTTTGACTGAAACAGTACGACTGTACTCATATCTTTATGATCCGTGATTATACAGATAACCTGATGAACAATAATTCTTGGCTAGAAATTGCAACAGCAGTTGGAAAGGAGGAAAGTTTATGTTAAAATGTTTGGAAAAACCTGAGGGATGAGTTTGTTAAAGACAAAAGTGGCCATGGCAAAGTGGAGACCCAGTAGTACACACTTAAAGAAACATGTTTATCCACCAGTCATAGGTTTTACACTGATGTATATGTTACAATTTTGAATTTAAAACAATTTAATAACTACAAAACTAAAATGAATTAAGAAATTATTGCTTTGAAAACTGGAAATGAATATTTGAACCTTTCGGTTTACACTGATGCCTGTTTTTCTAGGCTTTATTGGTGATAATGGTCAGGAATGTTGGACCATTATTACCCTTTTAGCATAAGTAAAGGACAGAAACTAGCCAGACAGTTAATATGTGAATTATGGAGCGGCTAAATCTAAAAATCTAAATCTATTTTTTTAGTAAGTGTGCTTTTTTTTGCTTTTATTCTTGCCATAATAAAGAATATATTTGTAGTGCAGCCCATGTTCTGTTGTCATTAATATTTTAATAAACTTTAATAGGTAAAACTGTCTGAGATATGAACAAAAGCAAGTGATGCATCAAATTTGATTAAAAAAAATCTTGAATTGTTATAAAGATCCTTATAATCATTAAAATAATTTATAAAAAACAATAATAATAATGTTAAAAAATCGTGAATGATATTAATGATATGACGTAGTTCCGGAAACTTTCTACCTCTCTGTTTATCTGTCTGACTTTACGGTCAGTTACTTTTGACCGCCCCCTGTCGTTTTAAAAAATATCACAACGGCGAACGCGGCAAGTATAAAAGCCTCGTCCGTTTCGCGAGGTGCGCGCGCAGTCAGCGGAGGTGCGCGATGCGGTGCCAGGCGAAAGTATAAATCCAGCTTAAGACGGACATTTCTCAAAGAGGGAATAACAAAAATCTTACCTGAGACGGTGTGTGGGAGCTCAGCAGGCGCGCCGTTGTGATCGATGACTCTCGCTTGTTTATTAATGCCTGTGACAGCGGTGACGTCATTGACAGTGGAGTGTCGCTTTTTTGATTCGTACTCGTAAACAAGTTGTCGTGTGCGTGTTGAAACTGTATTCGTGTTTGTAAAGTACACTCATCGTAAATTTATCAGTCATATACAAACAGACAAAGAACATGTCGTATCTGTGTTTGTTCTAATCGCAGATTTTGGAATTGTACCCTCATTAAATTACGAGTACGTTCCGTTTTCCTTTACGATTTTATAATTACAGATGCGTGAATTTTATTTACGCACGAAATCTTTATGACAGCGATTTTATTCCATAGGTAATCAAAGCAATTTTGATTGTGTGTGATGGAGACATCAAGAGTGTGGGACTATAGTGAGAGACAAGCCCTGGGCTTCCTAATTAATGTGGGCACAGCCTTTCTTCTTTACTTTTCTCCCTCCCTCTATCTCTTCTCACTCGGCTCTCTGAAGTCACGCACATACATAAACAGCAGGTCGTAAGATATGCAAGTTAATATGTTATGACACAGGGTTGGGGGTCATCATTTCTGTTATTATTCTGGTCTAGTTTTCTTGTCACGGTGGCTCTTTGAACACCACAGACCTAGTTTACCAATTCACACGCACATTTCAAGCGTGTGTGGGTTTTGTATGTTTATTGTCAGCTTTTTGTCCCCTTTGATTTGTTGTGTGGCGAGGATGATGTGTAATGTCCTTGTCCTTTTTCTTTTCTTTTTTTTACAGTAATTGAAGGTTAGAGATCATGTTCATCCAGCTGGATGTTTTTTGCCAATAATAGCTGGGTGAATCTACATTAAACCCTTTGTTATATGCTACTAAATTTATAAAAATTTATTTGACATTTTATTAGCTCACTAAACACTTAGCTTCCACAAGGAAAATAGATGATAATAAATTATTTAGACAAAATAAATGAACAGAATAGACAAACATTTAAGGAATATGACAGCTTTAAAATGTTGTGAGAACATAACTGACATAACAGTTAAAAAATAACTGACTGTTTTAACTGTTTATTATCCTGTAATTTGTTACAGTGGATAATAATAATAATTATTCGAGACTGAAAATTCCACTTTGACATCACATAGATGCATTTTAATGAGATTTTTTTTTCTATTATGTTTAGTTTGTTTATAGTAATACATTATTTCATTTTATATAAATTACATAAATTATTAAAATTTCAAGAATATTCAAAAATATTACTTTTTATTGTGCTTTGTCAATCAAATGAGTCTAACTTGGGTGGGCATACGGGACTTCTTTATTTTTTTCCTTTGTAAAATATTTCAAATCTTATTGACCTCAAGCTTTTAAAGATAAACATATGGTAAACATATAGCTTGACTTTTTAACATTGGTCACACTCACACACAAAAACACACAACAAAGATATATATGTATATATCTTATATCTTGACACAAAGGAAGAAGAAAAAAAACAATTTACTCAAGTGAGGTTTGATTTCAGGTCGGCGGCGTCGTAACACAACGTGCTGTCCACTCGACTACAACAGTGCTGTAGTGCAGGTGTGTTTTGTATAACGTCCTCTTACCCCAACAACCTAATAAAAAATATTAACAAATTGTTAAATAAGGTTTCGGGCGCCAGACAAATTTCTAACTTGCCAAAATAATTCTCAGTTTTCTAATTACCCGGATAGCAAAAACAAAACTTAAACAAACCAACCATTATATAGACAAAAGAGATATAGAGACATTTTATTATTAACAAGTTATGTTATCTACATAATCCAAACACACACTCAAGGGAGAATAACAAAAAACTGTTTTGTCTTATGTAATATTTGTTATATCATATTTTTTTCACTCTCTCATTTGTCTGCTTGTGACCCGAACTTATGAACAAGAGTTTATCTCTCCCACACAAACACAGAACAGTTTCTATGTTCATTTGTTAACAAGAGCACATCTGCAGCAAAATACCATCCTCATTTACAGATCTGGAGCTAAATGCCAAACCCATTTACTCTGAAAATGTCATGTTTTATGTGGCTTATGTGCATTTTTTGTGGGGGTTCTATGGTGATTCATACATTAGAGCTTCTTTGTGCCGCTTACTTTTTATTTTTTAGTTTTGTGCTATTTACTTTTTTTGCTTCCTGTATTTACTGCAAATCTATTTCAGGTGCCGGAATCTCTCAAGATCAGTTTTGTAAATTAGAGCAATAGATACTCGAGGCTCACTATCTAGCCTTTGTCATTTTTCACTTTAATTGCAAGCAGATAAAAGTGCAACACACACATTTAATGCTAGATAAATGGTGTCTTTCTCTGATTTATGTGCAGGATTTAGAGACAAAGCCTCCAAAATTCATCTTCATTAAGATGAGAGGAGATTTGCTCACTATATCTGAGGATAAACTCACAGAAGATCTTGGAGGTCTAGTTAAAGAATGTTGCATTTTGCACTGTTATCATACAGATACACTCAAATCTTGATTTACCTTTCCTTAATAAACTACCACAATAGCTCAGTTATTAAATACTAGCTACAGTAGTGAAGCACCTATACTGTTACACGCTCATAAATTGATCAGAGCAGTGGGAAAATTGGTATGCTATAATACATAATGCCGGCTTGTTAAGCAGACGGATGCAGCTTTTAATCAAGGAGGAAGTTAGCAGACCTGCTGGGATTAAATGAGCCTTTCATCTGACAGAAGGCTCCGCTGCTGTAGGTCTCACTTCAGCACTCTATGTGCACCTATTAAGTCCAATGACAGGAAACCGTGGCATCATCGCTGCATTTTCCTAGAAGTGGCATCACTGTTGAAATACAAAAGTTAAAAATTTGTAATTAGCTGCCATTGTGGTTTAAACATACAGTGCACTATGAGAAAATTGGGCTAAATAGCACTGTTAAGTGGTTCATTGGACTGTAATCATAGGGGAACCACTTTAATTTTAAAGGTTCATTACTCCTTTGTCAAATAGCTATGTATAACCATATGGGCTTTTGGTGTTACTCCACTCTCATATGTTTTGCTATAAATGAAAATCTACTGTTCTACAGTTCTGACTCGTTTGACTTGTATGTTTTTCTAAGGTCAAAAAGTATAGTTAGGGGTCCCTTAAATATTTGTTTACAGGTGGGCCTTGGTGCAAAAAGTTGTGAGCCACTTTATCTTCACGAAATACAATGTATTTAATGTCATTTTTAAACAAATGCCATAAGAGAGAGTTTAAGAACTATTCAGGATTTACCAGGTTCTTTGTTGCGATTATAGCACCTCAATGACCCAACGTTGTGCATGTAGACTTACACTAAAGACTACACAGAATTTGTTTGTTAAAAGTCTCATTCAATGTTCATTCCATCTTTTGATCTTACGTTCTTTAGTCAAGCAAATATGAAACTTGAAACAAGTCATGATGGTAAATTATCATAGAAAGCCCAAATTTGTAATGCTTGTTGCTTAACCTTTTGACTGCCGCTCTACCAAACGGTTAATTATGTTTTTACTGTTTTAAATCCATTTAAAGAATGATTGTTTTAAATAATGGCTTACACACTGTTACGACTTCATGATGTTAGACTAGGGACTGAAGTAAATAACAATTATATTATGACAGTTTTGTATAATATGGGAGAAGAAGAACCATGCATCAAGTAAAATATTGCCAAAAAGAGAATAATTTATTATAGAAAAATTAAAGATAAACAGAAAATAGTAATAATAAAGAAGAATAATATAGATAACAACAAATAACACAAAAGGTAAATTATATACAATTTATAATAACAAAATAATTCAAAAACAATAAACCCCTCAGGGGAAGAGGATTGTTGGTTTACAAAATAAATCAAACAATCATCCTGATGCACTACTACACTTGATTTTGGTTTTATTGTAAAAAAAAAAAAACAAACAAAAAAACAAGCATGTTAAATGCGAATCTGAAATATTTTGTGGCATACTTCAAAAAATAAAGATGATTTGGTATTCAAAATTGTTTTACTTTGAATATTTTAAATAAATGGGTCTTACACTTCATATTTTCAGATTTTTCATAGTATATGTATTAAGTTCGGTACTTTTACCATAAACTGACATATCAACCATTTGGTAGAGGCTGATATTTTAGAAATTATGGGATGTGTTGAAAAAAATGCATTGAGTGTATTAACTAGCGACATTAAGAGTTAAGAAATGCAATCCAAACATTTTTGTCTTTGTGGGGAAGTTAAAGGGTTAAAGTAATTCAATGTTGTTTTTCAGTGGCCAATATTATATACCTTGATATCTAGCTAGAAGAGCTAGGTTATGATTAGACAAAGTAGTTACTGATTTTAATACAATACAATATGGATTTTTTTTATTTATTTAAAATACTGAGTCTGGCTTGCAGCAGTTTTGTTAATTTGTCAATTAGTTTGTTTTTGCTTCCGCAAATTTTCGAAAATACATGAAATCTGTTTTTATGAAGCCAGCATAGTTTTGTCCAATGCTAGGAATCTCAAAAAGGTCTATAACTAATGTAATCATATTAAGTGAAGCCAGGGCAGTTTTTGTCCTCTGCCAGTAATCTCCAAATTACCTAGAACTAATATAATCATGTTTCTTCCAGGACTGTATAATAGTAGAATATTCCTCTTTCATTGTTTATTCTCAGTGAGTTCCTGTTATAAATCGTCTTACATTTTTCAGACTGATTTACTACTAGCTCCACAATGTCAATACTTTAAGGATTTATGTTTTTTTTTTTATGATTTAAACATCTTTATTGTGTCAGATTTTACCTTGAGTTGATTTCATGAATATGTAATGGCCTCCAACAGAAGGCTGGAAATTTGGCTCTTATGGGTTGGATATTAAGATGTTGTAGAGGGAAGCTGAGCCTTTCTTGACATGCTTGTTGGTAACAGTCTTTGGCTGTAAAGTTCAATTACCCTTGGCTCTTCATTGGAGCAATCAAGAAAATAAGTGGGTCAAATAATAGAGGGGAAAATAACAACACAAAATAGCAGTGCAATTGTATAAGAAATGTTTGTTCTGTTGGTAAAAGAGCAGGGAATGTTGTTTTGATTTGATTTTGTATGGATTATAGGTATTAGGAATACATTTAAACTGGGGGAATTAGAGGGTCAAGAGTATGTTTGTTTGTGGAACAGCTCTTTTGACACCAAGCCATTTCCTTCGATCCTGTGTGCTCAGTCAAAGAAAGACATAATTGTAGTTAGTTCATATAATAAGATAATAATGATAAACATTAAAAACAAAAAAAATATTAACAATACATTGGTGGAATATACATTCAATACTTAACCATATAGTATTTGGTGGTTTATTTAAGCAGCATTGATCCTTACTGTGACCGTAAAGCTTTATGTTAGTGTAATTTACGGTCTCAGATTAGGATTACAGTCCATCCTCTGACCATCCTCTTTTGGATAATTGATAATCCTTTAATCTGGCTGCTCTGCCTGCAGTCGTAGTGCCATAAGTAAAGCTACTGGCAAATTTCATCTGTTATAAAGTTGTGAACATCCGCTCTCATGATGTTATACTGGCATATGTTTACACTATTTTTGGAACTTTTATATAATAAGGATAATAATTTCAGATTTTTGTGTTACATAACTTGTCCTCCCTTGGAGATGCAATCCCTTGGTTTCATTCAGTGTTTTAACCTGTCTATGCATGTATATGTGTTGTTTAGGTTTGATGCAGTGCAGACAGTTAAGCATTTCTTTAGGGGTTAATTATAAATTAATTTTGAATATGAATTATTTAATAACACTGGTTAATACCAGTTTTAGTTTAGTATTATTAATATTATGTACTGTAGTCAAAGTATATCTATTGACATTTTGAATTGGCTATTGAATTTAGAATCGTCTATTGAATTGGCTACTGAATTACCATTTTGTTTTAAAACTTTTAATCTTTATCTCATTCATTTCAGGTTTAGATTTAGTGATTTTAGTACCTCAGTGATATTTATTTTATACAAACTCATAGTTTTTAAGTTGTCGTTAATATCAGTATTTTTGAATCGGAGCTTTCGGTATTATCCAACACAAGCTCATTCTGAAAACGTACCCCATCCACATTTCTGGAGAGCGTGAATTATGATGACGATGGTTGAGTCCGGCCAAGAACGGTTCCAGAAAGCAGGTAAAACAAAAACAAAAGGCAAAAAATAAAATAGACAAGTAAATAACAGGGTGAGAACGTGGAAAGATCTGAAAACATAGTAAAAATCAGGCAGCCTTGAGGGCTTTTCTTTTTCTGGATTGTTTTTGAAAATGCTGTTGGTTTAGAGCAGGGGGTGGGTGGGTTAATCGGTGCTTTTGAAAACCCTATCGGTTGGGTTTAGGGAAGGGGGTGGGTGGGGGTTATCGGTTAGTCAGTCTGTCGACAGCAGCCTTTGGTGGATTTACAAGAGAAGGGAAGGTGCAAATGGCACTTGCTAAAAAAATTTGAGATCTCAAAAAGCGTACACAGCTGCCTCTGGTGGATTCCTGAAAACAAAAACTGCAAAAAACATAGCTCCTGAGATGTATTTGGCACTCTCCAAAAATGTATACAGGGGTATGTATCTACAATGAACCTGGGTTGGTATTATCTTAGTGAGTGTGTGTGTTTAATGGATAATCTTGTTAGCTAAGGTCAGATGTCTAAGTAGCGTTAAGTCTGTTTCTGAAGAAACAAGCTTAAGTTTGAGGTTTTTTTATCTGAAAGCATGCATAATTGCTGGGTAAAAATCTTCCTATTAAAGTTGTAATAGCCTATATCAGACTTCTTGAGCATACCTAAAGAAATTATCACTATTTATCTGTTAAATCATTGAATATATTGACTTTATGTTGGCATCTGATCAATGAAACAAGCACAGAGCTAAATGTGTAATGAGCAGCCTGATTCTGGTCTATCAGACTAGCGCTTCTTCCCGTTCCACAGGCCTCGGCAACAGAGCTGATTAAACTATCTGTCTGCTGTTATCACATCAGACCTAATCACCAGAGCTCAGGAGCTCACATTGGCCTGTGGAGCTTTAGAAGATTTGAAGAGCCAGACCTGATTAAACGATCTCACTGGAATCCATCCATCTGGCCTAATTTGCTTGAGACTGTACGGACCTTGACAGCCTCGTATCCATTTTTTTTACTGTTTTCCTTTTTACTAGATTTTTATCAAACTCCAAACACACAAGCGAGCAGCTTTGGCAAACATCACTCTGTTAAATGAGGGTCAAATGCTTTTGTATTATTATTATACTAGTACAGTGTGTCTCTAGACGTCATACTGTATACACTCAAAGCTATTTCTATAACGAAATAGAAATTACACTAAAAATACTAAGGTTATGAAAAAACTTATGACATTTTTTACCAACATATCACTACATTTTGTTGATAAAAGCATGCTTTTCTGGAAAGTGTAATGAAGCTAAGCCTAGAGTGTATTAAAATTGGGCTTTGCAATAATCATACCGCAAACAATTGAATTTTTACTGGATTTTATCAAACTGTAAACACCCAAGGTCTATCTTTAAGCCACTTTAGCACTCTCTCCTCTGTAAAATGAGGATTTAAACTTATTTAGTTACATTTAAAGTTACAGTTAAACTTTTTCAAGTTCACAAAGTAGCCTCGGCTGTGTGTAATAAAGCTAAGCTTAGTGTGTATTTAAAGTGGGCTTTGCATTGAGCACGGCACAAAGGTGCCCACATTAAGACATCTGATCAATACTTGTTTCCTCTGCAGCATCTCCAAACAGTCCCTGCACACAAGGAATATCCCTATAATCAATCACACTTGAGAGAAAGGCAAAGAGAGAGAGAGAGAGAGAGAGAGAGAGCACAATGTTTAGGGTAGACAAACAATTAAGATTGACTCAAATCGCACATGTTGGGGTTTGAGCATGCTGTTCTTTTTCACTATTGATTAGAAAATAATAGATGGCTGGTTAGCCGATCCTCCCTCGCCATTTTTTCTTCCACCTGGCCTCTCTCAGTGCTGATCACACACACACTCATTCAGTACACAACCTATGGAAATTAACAGTTCCAGTCGTCGATACGAATTAAACGTCAAGCTAACATAACTTGCCAGCAGTCTCCAGTCTGAGCAGATATACGTGTATCCCCCTGAGCTCCAAAAGGCGTTAGGAGGTATTTAGCAGCGTGCGGCAGAACTGTTTAACACTGTCATAATGAATGAGAGAGATTCCCAGAGCTGCAGAGCTGCAAACGCTCTT
This sequence comes from Danio kyathit, assembly GCA_903798195.1. Taxonomy (NCBI): domain Eukaryota; kingdom Metazoa; phylum Chordata; class Actinopteri; order Cypriniformes; family Danionidae; genus Danio; species Danio kyathit. Next base: position 35,817,663 of record LR812538.1, on the reverse strand, counting down.
AGCTTTATGTTGTCCTTAAATCACATTCTACAGCAGCTCACATGCTATAATGTATGATGCTAATGCAAACAGTTTTGACAGAAATGTACACAGTTTAAATCTCTCAGCATGCCGGGGTCATACAACATGGTCACTACCTACCATTGCTGTCTGTTTTTCAAAGTAAGCATTCAATGTACAATTATTATATAGTAAAACGTATATAGTAAATTAAATTAACTACATTATTTTATGTATGTACACTACCTGACAAAAGTCTTGTCATCTATCCAAGTTTTAGGAACAACAAATGATAACTTGACTTCTAGTTGATTATTTGGTATCAGAAGTGGCTTATATGAAAGTGAAAGGCCTCTAGGTTACGCTTATTTTACCATCATAAAATATGATCATGCCTTGATTTCTAATTATTTAATTAGAACAGTAATGTCTGACTTTGCTTAGACAAAAGTCTTGTCACTTAGCAGAAATAATGTACAGTATAGAATATAAAGTCATGGTGCAGTGGAAAAAGAATTAATATTGTGTATGACTCCCATGAGCTTGGACGACTGCATCCATACATCTCTGCAATGACTCAAATAACTTATTAATAAAGTCATCTGGAATGGCAAAGAAAGTGTTCTTGCAGGACTCTCAGAGTTCATCAAGATTCTTTGGATTCATCTTCAATGCCTCCTCCATCTTACCCCAGACATGCTCAATAATGTTCATGTCTGGTGACTGGGATGGCCAATCCTGGAGAACCTTGACCTTCTTTGCTTTCAGGATTTTTGATGTGGAGACTGAAGTATGAGAAGGAGTGTTATCCTGCTGAAGAATTTGCCCTCTCCTGTGGTTTGTAATGTAATAGGCAGCACAAATGTCTTGATATCTCAGGCTGTTGATTCGTCTTTCTTTCTATAGCGAACATAAAGATGAGTGATGTTGGCATTTACTCTGCAGATCTATCACACGCCCCCATACTGAATGTAACCCCAAACCATGATTTTTTCCTTCACCAAACTTGACTGATTTCTGTGGGAATTTTGGATACATGCAGGTTCCAATAGGTCTTCTGCAGTATTTGTGATGATTGGGATACAGTTCAACAAATGATTTATCAGACAAATCTACCTTCTGCCACCTTATTTATTTATTTATTTATTTATTTAAATAATAATAATAATCATAATACTTCTTTATACTGTAGTTGACAAACTTTGTGATGAGCGCCTATTATTGTTGGTCATGCACAAATTCCTATTCTGTAATTTATAGGTTTTAAGGATTGCCTAGTAAAACTTTATAATGTAAGAAGACTTGTTGTACCCTATCTAGTTTATTGGTTACACTTTTATTGAGGTCAAGGTGCAACTGAACTGTAGGCCTTCTGGAAAATAAGTGTCTGTCATTAACATAATTACCTAAATTTTAAAATAGTGCTTAAGATTCCTCTCAAATCATGTTGTGCTCTTTTCTCTGAACTAATGTGAGTCCTTGTATGTGATGCACAACTCTGTCTTTATTCTTAGAAAGCCCTGTGGTGAGTAATATGTTTCTGACAGACTTCCTTGCTCTAATAAAATGATAGGCCGTGCTGTGGCCATTTGTCTGCTCTGTAAATAAAAGCTTTGCCACTAAGCTTCAAACCACAGAGAGTCTATCTTGATCCCCAAAACCAAAAACTCGGCTGGAAATTTTAAACAAGCTGCGTTGCACTGCCACAATTTGAGCTAATAGAGTATGTGTGTTGTTGGGAGTTCTGGGAATATAAGGTTTGGTGCTTCTTGCTAGAGTGTTATAAAACAACACAGTGATTGTTTTCTTAAAAATTCTCCAAGACTAGACAGGTCATTTGTGTGGAAACTATGACTCAACTTTAGGTGATGATTGTGGGAATTTTAGACTGGAAATTGAAAAAAATGTTTCTCCTATAAGTCTGGAAACTGGTAATAATCTTTTATTTTTAGTGTATGGGGAAATATTATTGCTTTTTCCATCGTTCTTGAGTCTGGCTTCACTGATTTCTCATTGTATCCCTTGTGGATTTTGAATGAATACAAATCTACATTAAGTAAATGTTTTACTAACCAAAACATTTCTACAAGAAGAACAGGGGATGAAGTCAGGGGTAGAGAAAGAGAGTTTCCCTTTCTTACAAAGTTATAGTCTGTTTTGAAAGGTGGTTATATAAACAGCTTGTCAAATCACATTCCTGAGTGAAGATTACATTCTAAAACGTAACCCTTTATAAAAACAGAATATAAAGTGCAAGTTTTTGGAAACTTTGTCTCTATGTAAAGTGCAAATGACTGTGACAATGTTATTATATGTTCAGTCTATAGGCATGAGCAAGTATAAAAACCAAAAACAACGACTAACTACTTTATTTCTTTAGTGTGACATCACAAACTACTGGAGCAGTCAGTCATAATACAGCTGTTTTGTCATTTTCTTTAAACTGCAAACATTTGTTGACTGTATGGAAAACAAAATTCAGTAACCTAAGGAAAAAACCTTTCCATTTTTACTACATGATTGTCATATAAACACAGTAACTGGTTTTGGTCAGCTATCTGACTCATCAAAAATGACATACTTCATCTTTAAAGTTATCTTTACTAATATAGATAACATTATGAATAGTTTTGGTCTAGATACCACAGGTCTAATGCACATTTTATGCCACCATTTATAACACCAACAGTGACCACACTCCGAAGTCAAGCAGAGAGCAAGAAGATGAAATGGAACATTTTTACAGTAATTATATAATAATTTCAAAGTGAATAAGGCCAGAAAAGCATTCACATACACATTACTGCAGTTCCAAGAATGAAACCTTTTGGATGAAGGGGATTCTATTAGCTGGTAATTATGGCTAATGTCGGTTCATAACTCCAGATGTTATACATGCTTTATTTACCAAGTCGGGTTTAAATAATTGCATGTTGGTAAATCAGGAATTTGTGCAGGCAAGCAAAAATACACAACCACAGCTGGATGGAAACAGCAAACGCCACCCCTCTCTCTTTTCTTCAGTTTCTTTTCTTTTCTTTCAGTTCTACATTTCTGTGTCCCTTTCTCTCGCCTCTGCGCATTATTTAAGTCTAGCTGCAGACAGTGCTGTTGTCCCATCACAATACAATAGCCCATTGTTATTAAGGCTCCATTTGTATGTGCATTCTGTGAAGCATGACTAGGTAGGCAGTAGCAGAAGTCAGTCTGTCCCAAAGGGAATAAATAGAGATATGCTATACATTTCAGACAGTGTAATATCAATACCTTTTTTGCATCATCACCAAGTGACCACTGTCGACTTCCATTAAAAAAGGAAGTAGATAAAATGTAGTTTTGTAAGGATTAAGACTCAATCAAATTCATTTACTCCCTCTATTTTATTTTAGAAAATATTTCAAGTATATGTTTTCATGTACAAGATTTACTCAAATGAAGGGAACATGCCAGATCATTTCAGAAAGCATTGCAAAATAAATTCACAGGTTTGTTTCTATTTTACTCATCGGTTCTCAAGTTTTAATTTTCCCAAAATTCATACAAGTAGATTGCAATAATCAATTAGATTTAGGGGTATATACATTATAAAATGATTTATCCCATACAAAAACAAATTGTTCCTCTTTAACATGTTTTAAGAGATGCATAAGAAATCACTTTTAAGGTTTATCTGTAGCTTTGAAATAATTCTAAAGGCCTTTAGGCCCTTTGTAATAATTTAAAGACTTTAAATGAGCCTTTTGGGCTTTCGCTCTTGCTACATATTGTGGCTTATTTTTCTGTTTTATTCCAATATTTTGTATTCTTGTGCCGATAAAAGGGAAAAAAAGTTTCATTAATAAGTTTTGGTTAAGGTAGTTAATAAGTTAAGGTTGCTGTTGGAAGTAGTGTTAGTGAGGCCAGCAGGGAGCGCTCAGCCTGCGATCTGTGTGAGTATTAATGCCCTAATATAGTGAAGGGGAGGCTATACAGGGAGCGCAGAATTATTAGGCAAATGAGTATTTTGACCACATCATCCTCTTTATGCATGTTGTCTTAGCTGTAGAGGCTCGAAAGCCTACTACCAATTAAGCATATTAGGTGATGTGCATCTCTGTAATGAGAAGGGGTGTGGTCTAATGACATCAACACTCTATATCTGGTGTGCATAATTATTAGGCAACTTCCTTTCCTTTGGCAAAATGGGTCAAAAGAAGGACTTGACAGGCTCCGAAAAGTCAAAAATAGTAATTGATCATTCGTACTGTTCAATGAACGCAAACTGTCGTAGTTTATTAAAAATGCAAACCCCTCACTGCACGACAGCTGCACTCTCAGCAAACCTCCTAATTCCTGCAGCATGAGAAATTTATGATTGTTTATGAGTGTCAAAAGTGGCTGATCTGTTCGGCGAAATATTTGACTGCGTGTCACAGCATATCAAACGACTTAAACGATATAACTAAAAAAATCTTCACTGTGCTGAGTGAAAGCGCTTACTGAACAGCACATCATCGATGACGTAAGCGTGCCCAGGCCCGAATGTAATGTGAGTGCGGGCCGTCGGGGGAGGGGAGACAAGCGTGCATTGGCCCGGTTCAACGCAACTGTACATAGTGTGAGTACACCCTTAGTCTCAGCCTGACTTTTCTCCTAATGTGTTCCTTTACTCCATCAACAACCCTGAGTCTACTAAGCAAAGGCCCTTTTTAAAGCTATCTATCATTGTGACAGTAGCTAATATAATACTTTAGCATGTACTTCAAGAACTCAGCACAGCCTCACTTTAAATTAGCTTTACAGCATTTACAAACACACACACACACCCAGATAACCACCCATGTTTAAAGTTGTCTCTGCCCTTCAAGTGATTAATTGAGATCAATATTCAATTATGTGGTCTATGATGAGCAAGGACTTGCTGTCTTTTCTCAGTGTTGCTGAGTAATAGCAGGGCGGCTACAACATAAACCCTTGAGCATGTCGTCAATATATCAAACTGACCACACAGCTTGGATAAGCTTAAAGAAGCTTGATATTTGAACTGAGCTTTTAAAGACAGTGGATTTTGGTTTTGTCCACCTGCAGATAAACATAAGTGAGATTCAGTGTTGTTGCTCACAAATTTTTTATGAGTTGAAATTCTGTAGGGCTTTTCACACTGTGCTTAACCCTGCATTTGACACTTCGGTTTTAACCCCAGGTAAGGAAATACCTTCCTTTTTTTTCTTTCTCTTTTTTTAAACACTACTCTATGCCCGGCTCTTTACTTTTCTGATCCTGAGTGCATGCATTCACAACAGTTTGGAGCAAGAGCTTCCTGTTGAACGATGACATGTGCACAAACTTATGCTTACAAACTTACAACTATTTTGTATATTTTGTATAGCATCCCAGATAAGCATTTACACTCCATGTCTTAATACACAGATCTGATCTATTGTCCCATCTGTTTACACTTTACCTCCTGTCCAGTGTTCGTGCTTACATTAATCTCCCATACTAAAAGATTCCAGTCCTTCACTATAATGCAATGACTGAACCCTCAATTGTAGTCAAGTTGACAAAATTACTTAGACAAAATAAAGTAAAAACAATCATGAAGAGTGTTTTCCTCATAGGTGACTCAGGCCCCATTTACACTAATACGTTTTAGTTTTAAAACGCATAACTTTTGCTACAGTTACATCTTCCGTCTACTCTACCCCAGAGTTTTCGAGCCCCAAAAACGGAGCATTTTGGAAATGCTGAAGAGATCGTTTTGGTTTTAAAGCGCTGCAGTGTGGATGGGGCAAAACAGAGACATCTGAAAAGATGCAGACGTTCTGATTGGGTTTTTTTCTCAATATTAAATAAGTTTTGCATCCTTGTATGTTCAGACTTCGTAAATTTGATATGGAAAACAAACGCAGGCTATACTTTTAAAGGGAACAGTGTACTTCATAGCGTCATTCACATCACTCTGGCTATGTTGTTTCACTATCAACAATAAAATGAAAACATGATATAAGGAACTGCCTATTTTCATTCTGATATTAACTTAACAGACACCAAAAATGCTGAGGCATCATGTAGCTACATAATTATATGACCGTCATCTTCACTGTATGCATATTTATGACAAAACGGAGCCTATAACACAACTGCCTCCGTTCATTTTCATTGAAAAATATGAAACATACATGGTCTCTTTTGCTGAATTTCAGTTTTGATCATCAATAAAGGCAATCATTAATACAATATGTTTATACAAAATAGTAAATAAAGGCAAGCAATCAGTCAAATGTGCAGAATCAGTGTACGTGGTTACATAAATGAATATATTAACTTGTCTTTGTGCTCAGCCAAAACATGTTACCTGAGAACAAATAATAGATTCAAAAAACCAAGTAGTCGTTAGATATAGACAAGTTTATTTAAACATCACAATTAACTATAGTGAGATATGACCCAGCGGTAGATCCTTGATGAACTGTCCAACGTGTGCTACTCTCACCTGGGGTTATGTGCTCAAAGCACCCACTGACTGCCTGGGGCTCAGAAGTCCGCATACGCTGCAGTGCATGCCAGAGTGTGTGTGGTCCAAGCGGCAACCTCCCGTTGTCCCTCGGGAAGCCAATACGGAAGTAACTGAAACTGCAATTCATCGAAATTCCGCTAGTCCTGGCTCCATAATAGAGCAAATTTCTATTGAGCCCACTGCTAGAATGGCCAGCTTTACAGCATAAAAAAGGTGTTTACAGCCTGGTACAAAGAACGATTTTGGTTCATATAGCTACAATTACCCTTTGTGACAACTGTGAGGGGGGTGAATTTTTTTATAACTCATCCGTTTCCTTTATATTAGGTTATATTAAGTTTGCATAATTAAGGGCGTGGACACTTGAGTGACAGCTATGTCTCGCTGGTCACCGTCACTTCACCTCAGCTGATTACGGCTGATTAGCCACTGATCTCGGTATATTCATCGTATTTTTGTGTTGTTTTATGTGACTATACACAGTCAGCTGCCTTTTGGAATTATTTCCTACAATTATCAGATGATATGGCATGCTGTGTGCACTTAATTGTGCTCACAAGCCATTCACATGGCCTCCATTAGCCAGGTGAGTGAAATTATATACCATCTCTATGAATGTATTTGTTTTATTTAAGATCATTTATCATTTATAATGTTCTTTAGACCTGTAATGCACTCCAGAATCTGACAGATTATTAGCTGTAGGCTCTAGAACAGTCATCTGAAGCATTGTCATACAGTGTTCTGCCTGGACTTCATAATTAGCCTTCCATTTACTAACAAAGACTATATCTGAAGTTTTTGGAAGTAATTCGCACATTCCTAGTTGAAAAATGTCATAAGCACAATGCTTAGTGGCTCAATGTGTAATGCATTGAGCCACTAAGCATTGCGCTTATGACGTTGCTTATGAAACAGTGTTTTTAAAAGTCTAAACACTTTATTGATAAAGTGTACAACCAACCACATGTGGTCAGAACACAAACGAGTCGCAGGTGATGAAGTACAGTATTAAGTGTTTTTCCCATATGAAAGCCCGTCTAAGCAGAATGCCAGCATGCGTCTGTAGCTCAGCTCACTCTCCGCCTCTTTGCCCTTGTATGGTATGCCCGGGGTTGGTGCGATGACGCGCGAACAAAATGGCGACGGTCGGCCACGCCTTCTGGTAGCTTCTTTTGGGTTCTTCATAAACCTATGGGTGACGTCACGGATACTACGTCCATATCTTTTACAGTCTATGGTGTGGTCATGTTATGTGCGTTTTCAGCGGTGTAGTGTGTACTAAGATCTTTTCAGAAACACTAGGTGAATTCGTTTTCATTCTAAATTGCCGTTTTAAAACTAAAACGTATTCATGTAGATGGGGCCTCAGACCAGAGCTACTGTAGAATGCAAGAGTGGAATCAAGTCCACAAATATTCCATCTAAACAAGACAAGTTTGAACTTCTGATGCGAGCACTTGCATGTCCAGATCATTAGGACACCCTATTCACAGTGTTTGCTACATATGTAAAATTTTGATGATTAACACAATCTGTTGTAGAATGATGATGATATAGCCAGGGTCATTCTGACATGTGTGTTTAGACATGGATCAGATGTCTGGGTATCTGATATGAATCCGAATATAATCTACATTTTGAAGTGCTATCCAAGTGGATGCAAAAAAAAATCGGAGCTTGTGCAAATTTTTGTGCTCATATGTAAAATTCCAACCCATTTCAGATGGTACCAAAAATCAGATTTTTTTTTTAAAGGGATGTAATTGATATTCCCGGTTTTCTTTTATAAAAAATACATTTCTTGGAATATCAAAACAGAAATAGGCTATTAGGGAACCTCTGAATATTGTATTTAAACCCAAAAAGCTTGAGAATTACTGCACTGAACGCAAATCATCAATTTAAACTGGTCACCTCACAGAGAGCGGGTCACTTTAGGACATGCACAAATCATTTCACCTCCATCTGGAAGGATAGTGAGTATGTATGATCATACATCAATAGAGCCTTTAAGTCTGCACTCCTTTGAACTGTCCTGTGAGTAACTCAATGTGAGAGTGTGGTGGGATTTCACATTCAAAGGATTCGGCACTTTGGATGTTTAGTTTGTGTGTGTGTGTGTATGCCGTTACTGCTTGTTGTGCTACTAGGGTTGTTTGCCTACTTGTATCACAAACCGGAAGAATGGCATCTGCCACTGAGAGAATTTTTAAGAATGCCAAGACGTCATCCTGGTCTCTCATTTTAGGTTAAATTAGGTTTCTCTAGACATAATCTAGGACAACGGTTCTCAGCCTTTCTGACTTGAAGGCCCCCTGCAGTCTAACACATTATATATTTCAAATATCCCATACAGTATATTTCCTGTATTCCTGCTGTTATTTGTAAAAAGCGGTTTGTTTTCAACCTTTTCTATTAACAGATATGAGTTACACTGTAATAAAATAACCATGTTTTAGTGTATAAATTTCACACATTGTTTTTTTTTTAATTCTGGTCACTGTAATTGGCAATACAATTATTTAATAAATGTAATAGTATATTAAAGTATTCATTTTTATATTCAATTAAATTTATTTATTTATTTTTTTTCATTTAAATACGTATGAAGTCATTGGATGCTTAAAAACCCCACCATAGTGGACCCAATGCCCCAGAAGACAGCTAGTGATTCGTTTATATACATATGTCATTTTTTAAGGTTGTGAGTTTAGGCTGAAACCATCTGTGAACTGATCATAAAAAATACATTGAATTGTAAAATGTTCATTTAAATAATCAATTAATTTGTCAACCTGTCAATCACCTAGACTGAGCTAACGATTTCATGGCTGGAGCGCATTTAACTGTCAGGTGTATGGATCATTGTTATGCAGTTCACAATCAGAGTGTTTTTGTGTTCTGAGGCGTCCGTGTACAGCAGAGGAGCAGGTTTATTAAAAATCTCCTGTTTTGTCAGCGTAATTGTTGGCTGTCTGCCTGTCTGTCCTTTTTTCTCTTTCTCTCTGTCTTTTCTGAGATCGAAATGCTTGATTAGGGAGATGCCATCAGGTGTTCTGTGAATTGGTTATGCAGATTTGTGCACTGCTGTACTGAATAGCAATGCACATCCTATTAAATGTTTGAGAATATGAGATGCTGAGCCTTAGCAAGGCAAATTAGACAGCTCTGAGAATAGATTTGAAATAAAATGAAATATATCTGCTGAAGTTTTAGGAATGAATGGTATTTTATTATCAATTTAATACTTCAATTTTGATAACTAGTCAATCCAGCAATTCCTGCTTTCTAGGTTTCTACTTGCAATGCTTTGGAGCATTAAGTGATGCAGCTAGTTAAAAGTAAATGTTTGAGCATGTGAATTATATACGGTGGGCGAGAGAGTTTAACGTGCTGCAATTTAAGAAAACACATGCAATTACAAAAAACACCAGCAAATTAAGAAAAGATCTTCATCACTTTGACAGCACATGTGCTGCAAATCCTCACAATTCATACACATAAAAAAACACTGCATTTTCACACAACGCAAACAAATTAATAAAACAGACTGCATTTTTTCACAGCACAAAAAATTTACAAAAACACACTGCATTTTTTTTACAACACTTTCAAAAACAATGGAACACAACGCAAATGTTACAAAGATATCCAAAAACGTGACGCATGCCACTGTGTCATGACTATTGCTCAGTGAAGATGTAGGTGATCTTTGAAAGGTGAGTTTTTAGTTTGTTTATTTTAACATTCTGAATCTCTTCTTTTTTGTATTTTATTAGCCTAAATAACCATAACCCATAGATATTTAAATTAGATGTCGCCTATGCTATTTTTGTCTATTGGAAGGAATGCGTCAATAGAATCCCCATTTTAGTACAGGGTAGCACTCCTTTGAAATGAATGTGGGACCAAGGTGCAGTGGAGGACTGGTCATCCAGAGCTAGAGATATATACACATATATACATATATCTATGATCGGGAGTTTTCCCGATGGTCAGTATGCAAATGTTTTTTTAAATTACAAAAATGATAATTTTACATCACTTTTTTACATCGATGGATAAGTGAGCGCATGGGCATTCCTGACAAAGAGTGTGTGTTTGTGTGCATGGAAATGTATTTTCCCTGTTAAATTTAATCTAATCCATTTCCTGAAACTCACTCCCTCTCCTGCTTTCACTTCTCATGCTAACGGAGGGAGCGATTCGTTTGTGAATGAATCCCCATTATTAATGACTTGTTCACTTAGCTGACAATAATACAAGTTTCTAGCACCATCTTTTTGTCATAGTTCATTTACATTTTTTGCTGATTATATTAAACAAAACCAGCATAAGCCTAGTATTGAGTGCGAGTTGGTGCTACTTTGCCTTATGGTCAGTGCAGTAAGAGACTGTATTATTATCGATACTTGTTTAGCACAAAAGTTCGTAACATAGAAAAACGTAAAAAACTAAATCTTACCTATGAAATGTTCTGCCTTTGTGTTTTGTTTTCTTTGTTTGCTGGTTACTATACCCGTACACAGCGCTAAAGTCCAGTATCTTCACATTCGCTTTGGCCTTGACTAGTGCGGTTGAATGACATTTTGTCCTAAGATTACAAATGTGGCGGCGGTATTGACGCATGCTCAGGGTCCATATGTGATATCTAGTGTATATATCTATGACCATAACCTAAATAGCTGGGTCCGTCATGTTTTAGGGTCCCCTTGATAAATTTTAGTTGCTTCCATGTGTGTTTCATGCTATTTGAAAGTGTTGTGAGAAAATACAGCATGTTTTATTAATTTGTTTGCGTTGTGTGAAAATGCAGTGCATTTTTTAAAAATGTGTTTACATTGTGAGGATTTGCAGCATGTGTGCTGTCAAACAGATAAAGATCTTTTCTCAGTTTGCTGGCGTCTTTTGTTATTGCATTTGTTTTTTTAAATTGCTGGAAGTTAAGCTCTCTGGGCTACCCTAATTATATTTGTTTAAATAATACAGAATTTAAAATTGACTCCTAATTTTATTTATAAAAAAAAATGTTCAATTCATTTCAATTAAGTTAAATTCAGTTCAAACATATTTTATAGCGCTTTTCACATATGGACTTTATTGCATTACAATCTAAACCAGAAAAAGTTCAAGTGAGAGTATGTTGGACAGTCTATAATCTATACAATATATTGTGTTTTTTCAAAAAGGTGATATAGATCTTATTTTTTAATTTTAGTTATTAATTTTATTTTTTTGTGTGTGTGTTTTTAAGTCCTTGTAGCATAGAGCGTTTATAAGAAAGTGTCTGGTCCATATAGAGAGGAAAGAGTGTGTTTTCTGCAGTGTGGGAACTGTTAATCTGTCATCACCAGCTAATCTTAAACATTACATTTTGAAGTTGTTTAAAACCGGATTGTTGACATTAAAGTCCCCACGAACTGGAAGCTATGATCGTTATTTTTTTCATATTGTGACGCAGTTCCTAGAGAAACGGAACATTAAATGAGAACAGTGGGTGTAACGGTGGGCGTGGCTTGTTTTACTGAGAGCTGAATGGATGTAGTAAAGTAGGCAATTCATTCAGAACGGTCGGGAAAATGGTTTGGTGAAAGTTATTACAGCCTAACAGACTCCTCATGCTCACCATTTCTGTTTGTTGTCAAAACTGACAATTGAACCAGCATGATTAAATATGTTAGCCAGACCCAATTCCTAAGATATTCGTAATTGACAAATTAGCCGAAAACAAACAGGAATCGCATTTTCGGATTTCAATTAAATATTAGAAGGGCAAACTTTTTTTTTGTGTCTTATTGACATGCACAGATGAATTGTTCACCACAAAACTAGCAATGTGAGCTAACAAAATCATATGGTTATTTTTGATTTCTTGGGGACTTTAATATAGTTAAAGAGGCTGGCATTGCATAAAAAAGAAAGCCTAACTTCCAGCTGACCTAAATTAGGATATCCCGTTTGAACAATGCATGTTCCATAATCATCCTTTATTACTTATTAGTTCAAATGAGAGATTTACAGTCCATTGTAAACATATTTTAATTATGATGGCAGTTTTCACTCAGTCATTAAGCTTGTGCTGTTTGCTCACTTTCTATCTTTCATGCTATATGCATACTGGAAGATTTCAGTTGCTACAGCCAACATGTTAAAGTAGGTTATAGAGATTTGTAATTGTCTAAAAAGGGTGATGGAGAGTTCATATTGGGATTATATCACAGGCTGTGGGTGTTTGATTAAATGAGAGCTTTGGGGAGGAAAGAAGCTTCTGTTAACAAAAGAAATGACTAAATTCACAAAAATAGCAGCTCTGCTTTACTTCTAGAATGAGCGATTCACCCCACAACACTCATTCAAAGAGTTGGAGTGTGTCTGCATCGCATTAACCGATTCACCCCACTGATCAGATGCTTTGGGGAAAAAGACAGCCTGTGTGAATGTGTGAGTGAGTGCCTTGGACTCATGGAAGCCAAACTGTGATAAGAGAGTCTTGTGTATGTAGGACATACGCGCAGTTACTCTGTGTGTTCATGAGCAGTCTCAGCCATGCATAATGAGCTTGTGTTTAATGTTGGTCATGAAGTCTTCTCTCATATTCCCAGTACAGATGATTAGCTGTCTAAACTGTCCAACAATGAGACATCATCCAGCTGCAAAACAGAGACACCAGTCAAACCTCAAAGACTTCTGTGGCTCATTCTCTCCCTGTTAACGATTCAGACCCATCTCAATGACTACTAGATCTCTAGATCCTTTTTAAAAGCTCCATCACAGTAAGTACATCTGTAGTTAGTCTGTTGTGCTGGAAAACTATTGATCCCGGCAGGCTGATATGCTAATTTGGCAGCGTAAATTGGCTTGAGTTTAAAAAAAATAGTGCTCCATAGTGAACAGCTGTGGTGGAAATTCAGCTGTGCGCTTTTGAAGAAATCGCAGTATAATCTCCTGTCTGGGGGCATTAGATCTGACCGTGGCAGGACAGACTGTGCGCTCATTAGTGAGTGAGCTTCTTTATGAAAAGCCATGATGTCTCAGAAATCATTGCACCTTGCTGGTTCTGATAATATGGCAGGGGCAGGGAAGGCAGTCATCGTCACACGTCACTAATGTTGATGGCACAGCAGCGTGCAGCTCATTATATATCATCATATGCGCAAAGGTGTGATTTATTTGTGTGTGTGTTTGCCTTGTCATCTCATTATGTGTCTTGGCAGCAGCATTAATGTGCTGGACTGCACTATGCCACATGTGGAGACAGTCAACACATCTGTTGTCTCTGTTAATCTCCAAAAGTGCAAAAGGACACTTGATGTCTAGACATTTTTACTGCTGTTGAGCTTCTCTCAGTCCCTTTTCGTCTGTGTCTCTTTATCTTTTGCCATTATATTTGTTCAGAGTATACATATTGATGGTTAATATCAGTGCACTGATAGACTTTAAATTGCTGGTTTCTTTTAAACCATAATTTGAGTAAAATATGGACCAACTTAACATTTGGGATAAAAATGTAGTCTAAGAATTTAGCTAAACCATTGAGTTTGGTCATTTTTGCACAGATTTGGGTTAAAACAGCAATTAAACCATTGAGTTTGGTCTTTTTTTGCACAAATTTGGGTTAAAACAGCAGCTAAACCATTGAGTTTGGTCATTTTTGCACAAATTTGGGTTAAAACAGCAACTAAACCATTGAGTTTGGTCATTTTTTGCACAAATTTGGGGTAAAACAACAGCTATTAAACCATTGAGTTTGGTCTTTTTTTGCACAAATTTGGGTTAAAACAGCAGCTAAACCATTGAGTTTGGTCATTTTTGCACAAATTTGGGTTAAAACAGCAACTAAACCATTGAGTTTGGTCATTTTTTGCACAAATTTGGGGTAAAACAACAGCTAAACCAGTGAGTTTGGTCATCTTTGCACAAATTTGGGTTAAAACAGCAACTAAACCATTGAGTTTGGTCATTTTTGCACAAATTTGGGTTATAACAGCAATTAAACCATTGAGTTTGGTCATTTTTGCACAAATACGGGTTAAAACAGCAACTAAACCATTGAGTTTGGTCATTTTTGCACAAATTTGGGTTAAAACAGCAACTAAACCTTTAAGTTTGGTCATTTTTGCACAAATTTGGGTTAAAACAGCAACTAAACCATTGAGTTTGGTCATTTTTGCACAGATTTGGGTTAAAACAGCAATTAAACCATTGAGTTTGGTCTTTTTTTGCACAAATTTGGGTTAAAACAGCAGCTAAACCATTGAGTTTGGTCATTTTTGCACAAATTTGGGTTAAAACAGCAACTAAACCATTGAGTTTGGTCATTTTTTGCACAAATTTGGGGTAAAACAACAGCTAAACCAGTGAGTTTGGTCATCTTTGCACAAATTTGGGTTAAAACAGCAACTAAACCATTGAGTTTGGTCATTTTTGCACAAATTTGGGTTATAACAGCAATTAAACCATTGAGTTTGGTCATTTTTGCACAAATACGGGTTAAAACAGCAACTAAACCATTGAGTTTGGTCATCTTTGCACAAATTTGGGTTAAAACAGCAACTAAACCATTGAGTTTGGTCATCTTTGCACAAATTTGGGTTAAAACAGCAACTAAACCATTGAGTTTGGTCATCTTTGCACAAATGTGGGTTAAAACAGCAACTAAACCATTGAGTTTGGTCATCTTTGCACAAATTTGGGTTAAAACAGCAACTAAACCATTGAGTTTGGTCATTTTTGCACAAATTTGGGTTAAAACAGCAACTAAACCATTGAGTTTGGTCATATTTGCACAAATTTGGGTTAAAACAGCAACTAAACCATTGAGTTTGGTCATTTTTGCACAAATTTGGGTTAAAACAGCAACTAAACCATTGAGTTTGGTCATCTTTGCACAAATGTGGGTTAAAACAGCAACTAAACCATTGAGTTTGGTCATCTTTGCACAAATTTGGGTTAAAACAGCAACTAAACCATTGAGTTTGGTCATTTTTGCACAAATTTGGGTTAAAACAGCAACTAAACCATTGAGTTTGGTCATTTTTGCACAAATTTGGGTTAAAACAGCAACTAAACCATTGAGTTTGGTCATCTTTGCACAAATGTGGGTTAAAACAGCAACTAAACCATTGAGTTTGGTCATCTTTGCACAAATTTGGGTTAAAACAGCAACTAAACCATTGAGTTTGGTCATTTTTGCACAAATTTGGGTTAAAACAGCAACTAAACCATTGAGTTTGGTCATTTTTGCACAAATTTGGGTTAAAACAGCAACTAAACCATTGAGTTTGGTCATTTTTGCACAAATTTGGGTTAAAACAGCAACTAAACCATTGAGTTTGGTCATTTTTGCACAAATTTGGGTTAAAACAGCAACTAAACCATTGAGTTTGGTCATTTTTGCACAAATTTGGGTTAAAACAATGCATAATTTTTAAGAATATAGTACTCCATGCTTAACAAGCATGTATTTGATTGCAATACTGTATAAGCGGTATTATAATTAATATTACATCATTAATGTTACATTTTAATTGTTTAAAATGTCAATTGTTTTTTGAGATGTTTTTTAACATTATTATTCCAGTCTTACATGTTACATGATCCGTCATAAATCATGCTAACATGCTTATTATTATATATTTTTATAGGTTGTATTTATTATGCTTTTATTTATTATTATTTTATATATTATTATTATTCAGTCATTCATTTTCCTTCGGCTTGGTGTCTATTTCAGAGGTCGCCACAGCGGAATGAACTGCCAACTATTCTGTTTCATGATGCCCTTCCAGCCACAATCCCACCACTGGGAAAAATTATTTATTTATTATTATTGTTGTATAAATTGTACTATATAATATTATAATTTTGAGTTGGGCGGTGGGTAGTGCTGTCGCCTCACAGCAAGAAGATTGCTGGTTCAAGCCTTGGCTGGGTCAGTTGGCTTTTCTGTGTGGAGTTTGCATGTTCTCCCCGTGTTCACGTGGGTTTCCTTCGGGTACTCCGGTTTCCCCCACAGTCCAAAGACATGCGCTATAGGTGAACTGGGTAAGCTAAATTGGTTGTAGTGTATGTGTGTGAATGAGAGTGTACGGCTGTTTCCCAGAGATGGGTTGAGCTGGAAGAGCATTCGCTGCGTAAAACATATGCTGGATAAATTGGCGGTCCATTCTGCTGTGGCGACTCCAGATTAATAAAGGGACTAAGCTGAAAATAAAATAAATGAATGAATATTATAATTTTATTATATAATTAGATTTTATTATATAATTATATTCAGAACCCAAAGTTTTGAATGGTAAGGTACTTCATCTATCTTGCTTGTTATAGTTAAGAAGCATATTTTATGCAAGTCATCATGATTTCTTTTCTAATTTGCATTTTATTTTAGAGTTTCTAATTTAGATTTGCTCTTCAGTGGATCTTCAGCAGTGACATTACACTTATCTGTACTAAACTGATCTAAAATTCAACAGTGGTATTTATACTAAACTGAGCTGAAGCAGTTTTAATTTCTCTAAAACTACACCAGCATTCTACCTTTCTAACCCCTGCCTGAATTGCTGGAATGTTCCACAGGTTGATACTGTCTGTTATGGCTCTTTATTGTTCATTTATGTTAAGCTACTTTGACACTACATTGTAAAATGTTCTATAGAAATAAAGATAATTTTTTAAGCACTTTGGATTAACTACAGCTGTGTAAAAATGTGCTCTATAAATAAAGTTTGCCTTGCTTTGTCATTTTCTCCATTTTTAATGTTCTGAATTGTATGACATCAGTCTTCTGCAGAACATATAGGAAGTTTTGAACTATATCTGACCTGTTTTATTCAATTCAGTGAAATGTCATCATAAAAAGTGTGATTCATACACTTCTTCTGAAACCAATGATTTAAGAGGAACAGACTGAAACCCAAGTCATTATTTCCTAAGGAAAAAGTTAGGAACATCTTGTATATTCTGCCATACATACTGTATCCATATTTTAGGTCATTCATATGGGTTTCAAAGAACATGGAAAACACATATAGAGTGGGTTTGCTCTAGTTTACACCAGAGATTGTATTTGTTACGTGAGGTTACGTCTTTTTGGAGTTAACAAGAAGCTTATAATGCTGTTTTATAAAGCTGTTCTGGAAAGCATTGTTAGATGTGGTATCACAGTGTGGTTTGGCAACCTATCTGTACAATGTAAATGAGTGTAAAGTTGATGCATCTCTTAAAGACAGGATGGAAAATTGTTGGGCACGATGAATATTTTAATACTAAGTTTTATATGAGAATTGTGTCCTCAATCAGGTGGAAAGGATTCTGAATGATCCAACTGATTTTTTGTTTCCACATTATGAACTGCTTCCCTCTGGTAGGAGATATAGAGTCCCAAAGTGTACGTTGAACCGATATAAGAGATCCTTTGTACCAGTTTCAGTGGGTTTACTTAACAAGAGTTTATCTTAATTAGTATTATAATTATTGTAACTACTGTATTTTGTACTGTTTTTATTGGTTGTTTATGGCGATGCCCTTAACAAATGTCCTGTCAAGGACAATAAAGTTTACTACAACTACAACATGAGGATGAAATAAATGATGGCATGTACTTTTAATTCATGTTAACCACCACCATAATCCAGTGAAAAGAGAAAATAAATGAAAAATGTCATGAGGTGTGTCTGCAGCAAGAGTGTGGATTTTAGAAATGGCATGTACCATGCAGTCATGCAGAAAATGCTGTGAAAGTACTGTTTGGCTCAGGTAAGAGCAAATTAATGGAGTCAATTATAAAGTTCAGAAGCGTTCAAGTGTGAACAGCACACCACTATTTTCTCTGCCTCTTAAACGTCTAGCCCCTCCAAAACTCCCCTGACTTAAGTCATAGTTTTTATTTAATGTTTTTGAGTAAATTAACAGGTAAGCATGTGAATTAATTACAAATTTGATGTGATAGATCAAACTAACTGATTCATTACAGATTTGTGGTGATTTGCAGACTTGCTCTGTCACAAACCAGAGCATGTGTGCTAGGTTTTTGAGTGGTTGATCTTGGAAAGTAACAGATTACTGTTGTGGATGACTATCATCGTTTCAAAACAGATGTGTTTAGCTTGGCAGCGGGGTCATGTTGAGTGGTAATATAATATGTAATCTTCTACGGTATTTGACACACTTTTGTACATTTTCATCTTGTCTGTTTGCTTTAGAGCACCTAAAATCCTTAGCTGTTTATGGTGTAGACACATGGATTAAATAATAATAATAATTTGACTTGTTCTGATGTGATCTCACCCAGCAGACACACACCATCATAAGACGTTAATATTAGATTAGATTTAGGTCGCCAGCGTCTAAGGACAATGTTATTTCGATGTCCAATAACAACATGAAATGACATTGATATTTGGTTGATTTTTAGTTTGTGTGTTGAAAAGTGACCAAAATCCAACGTCGAGCAAACATTAAACCATCATCATATTGACGTCAATTACTGACATTTATTCATCAGGTATGGCAACCAAAATCCAACGATTGATAGATGTCATATTGGTAACGTCCACACAACGTCAAGCTGTAACATCATTAGACATTGATATTTTGTTGTTTTTAGGTTGTGTTGGAAAGTAACCAAAATGCAATGTCTGTCCGACGTTGGACATTGACATCGGCCTGATGTTGGGTTCTGACGTTAACCCCGATTTTCATTTCCAATCAAAATGCAACATCCCATGACATTGGGGTACAATGCCAATCTGACATCATGTTGATGTCCTGTGCCTGCTGGGCATACATATAGTGGAGTGAGTTCTGGACAAACAGGATGCTCATTTTCACTTTAAAAATATTGAAAATATCTTTATAAATGTAAAGAATATTTGCCGATTCTTTGTAGTATGGTTCTGAAATATATTACCTACCTTAAAACATCCTATTTGACCTCAGTAACTAGCAGTTATCTATTGTTGCTTTCTTGTTGTCGAATAATCTGATATACTTCCTTTTCTTGTTCCCTTTATGTGTGTTGCTGATGTGTTAGTATGCTGAATCATATCAGATGATCTCTTTCATTAATTTCAGTGAACCGGGAAATTGTGGACTTGCAGCCTGAGGCAGTTTCTAACTTTAGAAGATATTGAAGTAATCCATAATTAGCTTTTTTACTCTCTTATCCATCTCCGAGACAAGAGACTTTATGTGCTTTTGTAGCTAGCTGTTAAGATTCAATGATAAGACCTTCCCTTGCCTGTCTTTTTGTCATGAAAAGGAAGAAAAACATCCACTCCTGAGAGTTTTCGACCATACTTATTTATTTATTCTGAAGAAGATCTTCATTTAGCCAAAGCACTCGGACAGCTGCACCACTAAAAAGTCCACCAATCCACCAATCAGGTAATTATGCAGCTGATCTCAGAGCAGTAATTACTGTCTTAGTTGAGTTAATGAGGCCTGCATCAGTTCAGATGGAGTTCAGGAGCATTAAGTGGGAAGACATTGACTGACCTGCGATCTGTGAGGCTGCTGATGTGATGGTGTTATAATGGCAGGGTAATTTTGTGCTCTATGGGTTGAAGATCTGAGGTTAATGATGCACATCTCAGAACTAATTTACTCAAGTATGAATCATGTTTTAAGATTTAGTGTGATTAACATTAGGAGAAGTTGGCTATATGTTGTGCTTCAGTTGTTATGTGTTTTTGCTGAGGTGAAAATCCTAACGCTTCGCCACATGATAGGGCTGGGTAATTAATCTAAATAAAATTGCAAACATGGTTGAGCAAAGTTGTGATTGTTATGCACTTTTTGTCAAGGAAGCACAGCTTTGTGATCAGTAGTAAATTGTATGTGTGCTCTAAGGTGGAAACTCCAAATACGGCATGAAGAAAAAACCCAGGACATCCCCATAAACTTGCACAATAAACAGAATATTTAACTTGCACAAGGATTGATTTCAAACACATCACTGAATTTATGTGGTATTTGTGGTATTTTCATGAGCATCACAGACTACACATAGTCCAAGTACATCAATATATTTATCTTATTTTTTAAAGTTATTTTTTTAATGGAGAGGAGAGTCAAGACAGGAAAGCATTGAGAGTGGAGATAGAGGAACAGGATCAGCAAAGGACCTTAAGCCGGAAATCAAACTCGGGTTGCCGTGAGCACCTCAGTACCATGTGTTGACGCACTAACCACTAGGCTATTGGCGTCAACTCTGTTTTGTTTTTAAACACGATTTTGCACAACTTATCGGTGTATGGGGTTATACTAGAAGCAGCTTTACTGGAAATATGCATATGAAATTGCCATCAATTAACCGACCAGCCCTAATGTAAAGATATGCTCTTAAAGGGATAGTGCATTGAAACGTTTGCTTGCCCTAAGGCCATTCAAAATATAGGTGATGTTTTTTTAGTACAACATTATGGGCTCTATTTTAATGATCTAGGCGCAAAGTCTAAAGAATGAACCTCCTCTATTCTGCCTCTTTACATTCTCTTTACTCCTTACATCTTTACTTTCGTGGATAAGGAATCAGTGTTGTGCGCACTCTACTGAAGACATCCAATAGCCTACATATTTAATTTCGTTTGTTAAGTGCAAAGATTTTGTCACGGTTTGGTGGAGGGGAAAAGGAGTGAGAACTCCTTGTAGAAATAATATGAGTTTTATTTGTAATAAAATGCAATAAAATAAAAAGGCAAAACAAACAACCCAGAGGGGAAAAACATTAATAAAACAAAAAAAAAACAAAACAGTCAAGACAAACTAGAATGGGCAGGGTGGAACTAGACAATAGACGGGAGAGCACATGACACAAGGAGACGACACAAGCCATGTGCTCACATAAAACGAGACTAGAACACGCAGCCAATGAGATAACTCATTAATCGCGTGTTCATATGACAACACAAAAGCACAACATTGAAGTACACCACAAAAGCACGCGGCCACAGTGTAAACACCCAGCCACGTGCTTAGACAACACAAACAGATGCAAGACACGAGCACACGATAGATGAAAACACCTTACTGTGCGCTCACACATATGCAACGCGCATGTTTCAACTCAGCACCAACCGAAACCAAAACCAACAAGACTGAGACGCTGAGAATGAAACACCGCAATGCTAACAGAACAAAACAAAAACACGAGTACAAGAGCGTGCGTCCCAAGCACGCACAGACCCTCGCGCGCCTGCATCAAGCGGGACCGCACACGGTCTGCGCGTGCACACGACGGCGCCTATACACAGACACACACATTGACAGAAAACGAGTGCTCGACCCGAGAAAACTCGAGCTGAGCACAACAGGACAGGACAAGACAGAGCTAGTGTCCGGATCCTGCCACCAAAACAAGAATTTACAAGCCAGAGTGGCAGAACCCTGACAGATTTGTTTCAAAGCTATATCTAAAATTAGCTCTAATTTTCAGTAAATAAAGTGTGGTAAAAAAACTGAGTTCTATCCAAACACACATTCTGTTTTTATGCCCCATATGGTGATGCATATGTCTCTAAAACCCGACAGGTGGGCAAATCTAAACTTGTTTTTATTAAAGCAAATATAAAAATGTAGAAAATGTAAAAAATAATAATTTTTGTAACATTTTAATCCTTTATTTTTATATGTAAAGATATTTGTGTGTTGCTGTACATCCTGTGGGTGTAAGTGTTTGGACCTGCAAAAGCGTATAACTAATGCACTGTGCTGGACTGTAGACCAGCTTTCAGGTTGTCAATGGTGCGGTCTATTTCAGTTTTTCAAAATAGCAACGCACCAGAAATGCGCCTTACCACATCAGCACGCCCATGAGTCCACAAAGTGGTGCAAATGGACTTGCTATTTAAACAACATGGCGCAAAACATAAAAATTACTATTGCGCTGGTCTGAAAATAGCAACAAATCATGACAAACACGTCTTGCGCCTTACTGCGCCGGGTGTATGTTAAAGCCCTAAGATTTTAACAGAAACTTTGATCCTTGCTGATTCATAAAATCCAAGTCATCAGCTGCCAGTGTTACAGACAGCACAATATTAATAAATGTACTGTAGCTTCTGATGATACATTGAGCTCTTACTGTATCAAGTAAAATGATTGGGCCGTGCGAAAGACTGATCAATTATTTAATTTATTTTTAATTTTATTTTATTAGAGAATAGAGAATATGTACTCATTTATTCAGCTCAAATATGTTTCTTTCTTCTTTTCACTAATTAAATAATTAAAATATTTTTTAATACAGTTTTTAAATAAATATTTGTTTTATGATTTTTATTTACTTTTTAATTTATTCTTCTTGTTGTATTACAGCATTTTGTAGATTACCAAGGAGTGTCCAATACCAAAGTCACTGTGTTGACAGAAAAAAACTTCTTCGTTTTGTCCTTGGTACTGTAGATTCCGTGTCATAGTCACATCCAGCACTGAATATGATGTAGATTGCTCTGAGAGGTTTAGTCAGATTTGGCTTTGAATTTCTGTGTTGATGCTTTACATGCCTTTAGATCAAGCCTTTAGCAGGCATGCTTGCTCATGTTGTTGGCAACCAAGATATCGTTTGACCTTAAAATTATCCCTGTGACTTTGGCCTGATCTGCTCTTTCATGTGCAGCCGTTATGGACAGGCTGAGATTTCTGACCTTTTGAAAGAGAGCGAATTAAAAACGGAGAAGGCAAAAAGAGAGAAAGACAAGAGAGGGCAAAATGCCAGAAGCTCCTTTAGGCAGTCTGTTATAGAGCCTTTATTCTTCTTCTTCTTTTCTTTTTTTGTGTAATAGGTCGATGGTCAGCTCAAACAGCTGTCATTATAAATAAAATACACAAGGGTTCTGTTTAATTTCTTAACAAAATTATGTGGTACTGTGGAGGGGTGATGCTCATGTATTTGCAATGGTAAGGTATAGTGTTGTATTTGCCAGTTTTGTGTATTCAACTCACACACACACACACACACACACACACACGCACGCACACACACACACACACACACACACACACACACACACACACACACACACACACACACACACACACACACACAAATCTGGTCTCTCAGGGAGTATAAAGTAGAAAGCATGTGTCATCGGAGAAGCTTCAGATCTGGGCTTGAGCCTTTCATGAGCAACTCATTGGCCATTCATGCTTTTATTTGCTTTTTTTGTGTTTTTCCTCTCTCTACTAATTCTTTGAACCTCGCTTTTTGTTTGTGTGACTGAATTATCTAGAGATGTACTATAAAAGCTGAGCATTAGATGTTTCATCCCTGTGTTCCTGCTTAGAGAGATGCAGTTTTATTTCAAGTTATGTGGTCGATAAGTAAAACTCAATAATATACTAGAATATACAAGGCTAACATTTGAATGTAATGGCAAGTAATATCCATTCATTCATTTTCCTTTGGCTTAGTCCCTTTATGCATTAGGTGTCGCCACAGCGGAATGAATTGCCAACTTATCCAGCATATGTTTTACACAGTGGATGCCCTTTCAGCTCCAACCCAGTACTGAGAGACATCCATACACCCTCACATTCACACACATACACTATGGCCAATTTTGTTCATTCAATAAATCTATACCGCATGTCTTTGGCCTGTGGGGGAAACCAGAGCACCTAGAGGAAACCAAAGCAAACACAGAGAACATGCAAACTCCACAGAAAGCCAACTGACTCAGCCGGGACTCGAGCCACTGACCTTCTTGCTGTGAGGCGATTGTGCTAACCTGCATTGTTGTTGCTAATGTTTTTTTTTACTTATACTGGAAGAAAAAAGGTAGCTAAAAATGTGACTGTTTTGCAATTTCATATTGGTCAATTATTGTTGTCATGGCTGTTGCTGCCAGTTTTATTTTATTTTTTTATTATTTTTGGCCATTTTTGCCTTTGTTATGATAGGACAATAGTTATATTGAGAGGAAGTGAAGTTGTAGAGAAAGGAACATGGGAAAGGTCTAAGAGACTGAATTCGAACTTGAGACATACAGTGCTCTGCATAATTTAGTACACCCCTTTTTGAAAATGAATATTTTTATCCATTTCTAGGTGAATATAGGCAAAGTATTTTGGTGAATTTAAACAAAACCGATTTATTAAACAGATACAGTGCATCTGGAAAGTATTCAAAGCGCTTTTTCCACATTTTTTTTTGTTACAGCCTAATTCCAAAATGGATTAAATTCATTTATTTTCTCCAAATTCTACACACAATACCCCATAATGACAATGTGAAAAAATGTTTTTTGAAATTGTTGCAAATTTATTACAAATTAAAAACCTGAAAAATCACATGTACATAAGTATTCACAGCCTTTGCCGTGAAGCTCTAAATTGTGCCTGGGTATATTCTGTTTCCACTGATCATTCTTGAGATGTTTCAGCAGCTTAATTGGAGTTCACCTGTGGTAAATTCAGTTGATTGTATATGATTTGAAAAGGCATACACCTGTCTATATAAGGTCCCGGGGTTAACAGTGCATGTCAAAGCACAAACCAAGCATGAAGACAAAGGAATTGTCTGTAGACCTCCGAGACAAGATTGTCTCAAGGCACAAGGCTGGGGAAGGTTACAGAAAAAATTATGCTCCTCTGAAAGTTCCAATGAGCACAGTGGCCCCCATCATCCATAAGTGGAAGATGTTTGGAACCACCAGGACTCTTCCTAGAGCTAACCGGCCATCTAAGCTGAGTGATCAGAGGGAGAATGGCCTTAGTCAGGGAGGTGATCGATAACCCGATGGTCACTCTGTCTGAGCTCCAGCATTCTTCTGTGGGGAGAGGAGAACCTTACAGAAGGACAACCATCTGTGCAGCAATCCACCAATCAGGCCTGTATGGTAGAGTGGCCAGACGGAAACCACTCCCCGCCTGGAATTTGCCAAAAGGCATCTGAAGGACTCTCAGACAATAAGAAGCAAAGTTCTCTGGTCTGATGAGACTAAAATTGAACTCTTTGGAGTGAATGCCAGGCGTTACATTTGGAGAAAACCAGGCACCGCTCATCACCAGGCTAATACCATCCCTACAGTGAAGCATGGTGGTGGCAGCATCATGCTGTGGAGAGGTTTTTCAGCAGCAGGAACTGGAAGACTATTCAGGTTAGAGGGAAAGATGAATGCAGCAATGTACAGAGACATCCTGAATGAAAACCTGCTTCAGAGTGTTTTTGACCTCAGACTGGGGCGA
The DNA here is from genome assembly GCA_903798195.1 of Danio kyathit. Classification (NCBI taxonomy): domain Eukaryota; kingdom Metazoa; phylum Chordata; class Actinopteri; order Cypriniformes; family Danionidae; genus Danio; species Danio kyathit. Next base: position 35,791,976 of record LR812538.1, on the reverse strand, counting down.
TCGTTCATCTTTCATCAAGACAATGACCCAAAGCACACCGCCAAAATATCAATGGAGTGGCTTCACAACAACTCGATGAATGTTCTTGAGTGGCCCAGCCAGAGCCCAGACCTAAATCCTATTGAACATCTATGGAGAGATCTGAAAATGGCTGTACATAGTCGCTTCCCATCCAGCCTGATAGAGCTTGAGAGGTACTGCACAGAGGAATGGCCAAAAATTCCCAATAACAGGTGTGCCAAGCTTGTGACACCATATTCAAAAAGACTTGAGGCTGTAATTGCTGCCAAAGGTACATCAACAAAGTTTTGAGCAAAGGCTGTGAATACCTATGTACATGTGATTTTTCAGGTTTTTTATTTTTAATAACTTTACAACAACTTCAAAAAATCTTTTTTCACATTGTCATTATGGGGTATTGTGTGTAGAATTTTGAAGGAATAAATGAATTTAATCTATTTTGGAATAAGGCTGTAACATAAAAAAAATGTGGAAAAGGTGAATCACTATATATACTTTCCGGATGCACTGTATATTCATTAAAATTATATTTTAGTCACCAAACATGTTTAGAAATTGAAAGATAATACAATTAAATTCAAGCAAAATATTGCAGAAAAAATTACAACCTACAAAATGTTTTTTTTTTGCTTCTTAAATGCTTTAAATTTGTATTTAATATTTTTCCGTAACATATAACTTTGGGTCTACTCATTTTTGGACCGTTATCATATATAACAGGATGCACAAATATAATGCACAAATAATATTAACCCATAATATTGTATAGCTTCCTATTAAAAAATTAATTTAAAAGATAGATTTGTGAGGTAGGTGTACTTCTATATAGCTGAGTACTGTATATAAAGTTGAAGTAAGAATTATTAGCTCCCCTCAATTATTAGCCCCCTTTTTATCCCCCCCCCCCCTCAATTTTAACGGAGAATAGACTTTTTCAACACATTTCTAAACAAAATAGTTTTAATAACTAATTTCTAACTGATTTATTTTATCTTTGCCATGATGACAGTAAATAATATTTTGCTAGATATTTTTCAAGACATTTCTACAGCTTAAAGTGACATTTAAAGGCTTAACTAGGTTAATTAGGTTAACTAGGCAGGATAGGGTAATTAGGCAAGTCATTGTATAACGATGGTTTGATCTGTAGACTATCAAAAAAAAAATTGCTTAAATGGGCTAATAATTTTTCCCCTAAATATTAATAAATTAAAAACAGCTTTTATTCTAGCCGAAATAAAACAAATACGACTTTCTCCAGAAAAAAAATACAATCAGACATACTGTGAAAATTTCCTTGCTTTGCTAAACATCATTTGGGAAATATTTAAAAAAGAAAAACATTTAAAGGGGGGCTAATAATTCTGACTTCAACTGTATATATTTTTAATTATATTGTTATTGTAAATACAAAAAATATATATATTATGTTAAATTATTATTATGTTTAATTAAGGAATGGATCTTTGTTTTGTTTGTTTGATAAATTAATTTATAAACCAACAATTTTTTTTGTTAACATTGGTCATTTACTACACTTATATAAAAAAAAAAAAAATACAAATGTAAACATTTTTTAAAGAGAACATTGCGCATCATTATCATAATCTCCATAGCTGTTTGAATGTAATTCTCTGTTGTTTTTTTACAACAATTTGAATCACCAAAAATAGCCAAACATTTTATTATTTTTTTGTAGAACCAGAGTTGTTAAGTCTAAACACTGATGGCGGGCCCTTCTGAAATTGCTCTGTTTATTATGATTATTGTATTTTTTTTTTAGGTTGTTTGTTTCTGTAGCAATCTCTCAGTGGTTGTCTCTCCATCCTGTGCAATAATGATAGATGAACTAGTCAGCAGCTCAAGATGTTCAAGCTCCTGGGTACAGCATGAAGCAGCCAGCAGTGAAATAACTCGAGGCTGTACCACACACGCACACACGCAAACTCAAGATGAATGTGGAGAGAGTAAGCTAGTGAAGATGAGTTTCCAGCAGCCTAGGGCACAAGTCTGTAGTGTGACATGCAACCCACATAGTAAACTGCTGAAAAAAGAGAAAGATGGGAATAGTGCTTATTTGTTGATGTCTTCAGCTTCAAGAGATCTTTTTTCAGTCAGGCCTAAGGGTGAAAATGTGTATATCCTTGCCAAAATGCCACAGTTATCAGGACTGAAAACAATTTATAACCTCCATGTTCCCGTTACTGACATTTTTTTTTTTTCAGAAAAACCTTGGACTGCTATCACAGATCTTGACACCTCTCTTGCGTTTGCCTCGCTCACTTTGTTTCCCCCTCCAGATTTCCCTTTGTTACCTCTTTTGATGGGAGACCCATTTTGTACAAACATAATATAGCAATAGTTTTTGCTTGTTTAAATATGTGCTGTCCGTTTGCATTTGTATGTTTTAAATTGAATTTTATCTACAAATCTTTATATACTGAACTTGACTGTTAATCTGGGGTATCTATATACAATACCTGACAAAAGTCTTGTCGTCTATTTAGGTTTTAGGAACAACAAATAATAACTTGACTTCTAGTTGATCATTTGGTATCAGAAGTGGCTTATATGAAAGGCCAAGGCCTCTATATTACGCTTATTTTACCAAAATAAAATATGATCATGCCTGGATTTTTAATTATTTAATTAGAACAGTAAGGTCTGACTTTCCTTAGACAAAAGTCTTGTCACTTAACAGAAATAATGTACAGTATAGAATATAAACTCATGGTGCAGTGGAAAAATAAGGGAAGTTTCACAAACTAATTTCGAGAGGACCACGTGATATGATCGACTACAGCTGATCATCATCGCTAATCATTAGCTAGCCTATCAGATCATTCTAAAACTACTATAAATATCCTGCCTAAACTTCATTCCATATATTCGTTTTTTGGAACCCCCCCATCCCGTTCTATCCTGCTGAAGAATTTGCCCTCTCCTGTGGTTTGTAATGTAATGGGCAGCACAAATGTCTTAATACCTCAGGCTGTTGATGATGTCATTCACTCTGCAGATCTCTTGCACAACCCCATAATGAATGTAACCCTAAACCATGACTTTTCCTTCAACAAACTTGACTGATTTCTGTGAGAATCTTGGGTCCATGTGGGTTCCAATAGGTCTGCTGCAGTATTTGTGATGACTGGGATGCAGTTCAACAAATAATTCATCAGAAAAATCTACCTTCTGCCACTTTTCCAAATGATCAACTAGAAGTCAAGTTATTATATGTTGCCTTTACAACTAGGATCGACGACAAGACTTTTATCAGGTACTGTAATAACATTAATTTAAAACATGACATTACCTCACTATGTTATATAATGCTTAAAATATCAATATTTAAAATTCTTAAATACATAAATGTTTACATTTTAAACAGCAAATACTAATAGAAACATTGTTAATAGCAAGTCACACTGAATAAGCGACATGTCTCCGTCTAATGAGACTTGATTCAAATTCATTTTGAGTAGTTGTGATGGTCGGTTGAAATAACGATGGACATGAATAAATGATCTTCAGTCAGTCCAAGCAGGAGTTCACACACACTTCAGATCAAGCTGGAGACTTGTTTGAGCATGTTTTCAGCTTGTAAAATCTCTGTTCAGCTTTTAGGTACAGACATCAGTGCATTCATTCCCACAGATGTTGGAACTGGTTGTTATTAGATTGACTGTAATAACGTGTGTTTGTTTTTCTTTCTTATGTGTCATGTGTAAATGGTGATTAATAAATGACATATTTCCTTAGAAAACATGTGTCATGGTAGATTTTCCATTGTGGTGACCTTTATATAATTCTTTTCCAAAACAGAACCATCTCCACTAGATGACTTGATTTGAAACACTAAACAGAGAAAGTCAAACTACAGTGTTTTTCTTTCAGCTTTCATCCTTTCCTTTCCTTTCATTTCCTTTCCTTTTTTCCTTCCTTTTTCCTTTTCCATGCCTCCTTTGTATGCAGTGTAGATTATTTTCCAAATAAAATTAATCAAGTAACATTTTACATCTACACACACATGCATACTGTATGTATATATTGCAGTGAATTAATTTTTGTTTCAATATTGTGCAGCCCTAACGCATCATAAAGTATCATCATCATGCTTGGTAAATGTTAAACCATAAAGGTAAATGTAGTTATGAGCAGTAAGTTCAAAGAAAAGGAATAGGTTCTGGATTCATTTATTAGGGTGGTTGCCTCTAATATGCTTATTATGATAATTGCGCACAATTTCAAAAGCTTTCTGTGTGTTTTTGGTGTAACTTTTTGACTGTAAAATTTACCTAAAAACAGCCCCCAGCTGTGAATTATTATGGGCCCAAAAGCCACATCAACTACTGGTCAAACCAATTTTGTCATTATCTATTGCATAATAATAAGCGGCCATTAAAGAATGGTTTGAATAGGATGATAATGAGCTTGTCTTACTACAATGTTCTGCTGGCCATGAGAGTCTTACAGTCTGAATCAGGAATTGTCTGAAGCCACATTACAGCATTATTGCCCTAGTATAGATAGCATTTAGCTGAACCAATTAAGACGAATAACTAGAAAGTCCAATCATTACATTATAAGTTATTAGTTATACTATATACTATATCATTATATACTGTACATTTATGAGTTGACTATGATGACACAATCTCATTATTAGCACAAATATTTCAGTTCTGCTCATTTCTAGCACAGAATACATTCGTGACGAGCTGGCTTTTGGTACAGACAGGACTGCTGTCTGATTAACGAGCATCATTAAGCTCTATCTTGATGGGGGACAGAAGGAGGAGAAAGATATTGAGTGAGCGAAAGGAAAAGAGCTGGCAGGTTGATGCATGAGATCGGTAACAGTCTTTACTGCTCTTGTCAAGCTTCTTCTCAAACAGTCAAATTAATGCCTTATCTGCTGATTTCAGACATATTTACATGTCTCAAACCTTAGAGATGAGTTCATTTTGAACTAGTCATGCATGGATTCATCAGCATTGAACTTATGGGATCAAAACTAATGATAAATATTAATGATAGTCATAAATACTAGAGGTGGATTGATAGCAATTTTCTTGGTTGATTCCGATTTCTGTTTTTTTTTTTGGTAAGTGTGACCTGTCGATTCCGATTTTCTTTCTTAAAGCTGACAGTGTATACAAACAAAGATTTATTTTTATTTAAAAAAATGAACATTGTTTTCCTCCAAACTGCACTAATAAAACTAACAAAACATATGTAATTTTCCACTGCTTATAACTTTACCTTTTTTTAACGTGTAAAGTCCAAAGATAAGCATATAAAGCTTTAAATTGTTATAATATATTTTATTTAATAATTGTATGCGTAGTTTTGTACTATCTTCAAAAAAATTTAATTTTGGTGCTCTTATTTTCAATTTATTTTTGGAAACTGATACATTTCTGGATTTTGAGAATCAATTGTTCCATTTGACAATATTTATTTGGAACGATATACGCTCACCGGCCACTTTATTAGGTACACCTGTCCAACTGCTCGTTAACCCAAAGTTTTAATTAGCCAACCACATGGCAGCAACTCAATGCATTTAGACATGTAGACATGGTTAAGATGATCTGCTGCAGTTCAAACTAAGCATCAGAATGGGGAAGAAAGGTGATTTAAGTGACTTTGAATGTGGCATGGTTGTTGGTGCCAGATGGGCTGCTCTGAGTATTTCAGAAACTGCTGATCTTCTGGGATTTTCATGCACAACCTTCTCTAGGGTATACAGACAATGGTCCGAAAAAGAGAAAATATCCAGTGCGCGGCAGTTCCGTGGGCTCAAATGCCTTGTTGATGCCAGAGGTCAGAGGAGAATGGCCAGACTGGTTCGAGCTGATAGAAAAGCAACAGTAACTCAAATAACCACTTATTATTGGTTACAACCGAGGTATGCAGAAGAGCATCTCTGAATGCACAATTCGTTAAACCTTGAGGTGGATGAGCTACAGCAGCAGAAGACCACACCGGGTGCCACTCCAGTCAGCTAAGAACAGGAAACTGAGGCTACAATTCACACAGGCTCACCAAAATTTGACAATAGAAGATTGGAAAAATGTTGCCTGGTCTGATGAGTCTCGATTTCTGTTGCGATATTCGGATGGTAGGGTCAGAATTTGGCATCAACAACATGAAAGCATGGAAAGGAACGGTTCAGGCTGGTGGGGGTGGTGTAATGGTGTGGAGAATATTTCCAGTATCTTGTTGAATCTATGCCACAAAGGATAAGGCAGTTCTGAAGGCAAAAGGGGTCCAACCCGGTACTAGTGGTACTAGTGTACCTAATAAAGTGGCCGGTAAAGTAAAGATTTCCTTTTATATTTACAAAAAATAAAAAATAAAATGAGTTACTTGCTGATTTAAAATTACAATGTATATACTGATTAGGTACTGTGTATATAGAGACAGAAAAGAACCTAAATAGGATTTCGAAAATATGAAAGCCAAAGACCATTAATCGAGCTTGTGAAAGAATTTGAAATGGAACAAAGAGAAAGGAGGCTGTGGCACACAAAGGAGTATTTCAGACTGTGACAGTGAGGAATGGAGAGGTAGAAATGAGATAGATGGCTTGTAATGGTTGAAATATATGTAGGTACGAGGGCCATAGATCTTCACATAGAGCGAGTGTTATCTCCTGAATAGCATCAGGTCCTCATTAGTGCATGTCTGCTGCTTAATTATTGATACCTGAATGAGAGATTCAGAGCCCCTCACTGTTCTTCAGCTAGCTGTAACCACATGCTGCTTAAGATGTGCTTTACATTAACACGTTACCATTAAACCGACTAATCAATATCTCTTCTTTTCAGAGCGGTCTTCATAGGTGTTCATTCACAGCAGAGAACACCACAGATAAGAGTGTGCCTTCATCCTTTTTGGCTTATTTGTTGTAAGATTGTACAATGTGACCTAAAGTAAGATCTCTGTGACCAGACTGTGCCATTATCATCTATACAAGAATGTGTGCATGTATATTTGTAAATCTTTTGACAGAAACGACTTGGCTTTTTAAGTCGCCACCAGTCCATGTCCATTGTGACTTTCTCATTTACGCAAAACATTGAAATGGTGCCATACAAGCCCAAGCAAGCCTTTGTCTAAACCTGTTTTGTTGAATATAGCCACCTTATAATAGTATAATACAAAATATTCAATGTGTTTTAACTGTTTCCCATATTTTGAGTGTTTTTCATATATTAATGCATTCGAATTGCATTATGAATCTAGATTTTTGCTATAACTGCTTTTGTTACTGAAACATTTAACACATTCACTACTTGTTATTGTTTTTTATGATCTGACCTTTTTACGAAAAGTGATTTGTAATTTTGTGAATTATTTTTATTTATTTTTTGTATGAAACTTGTCTTGCTGCCTGCTGTCTTGACCAGGTCCCACTGGAAGAAGAGACAGTACTGTCTCAATGTGATCTCCTGGCTAAATAAAGGAAATAATAATAATAATAATAATAATAATAATAATAATTGACATTTTATCGACATTTTTAATAGTTTGAAGAAATACCTTGTCTCGATTTGTCATGTAAAGAAGAAACAATGAGCTGCCAGTGCCTTTTCAGTTATTTTATGGATACATTTTTGGTATCACGTTAGAATAATGGTCCATTAGTTAATGTTAGTTAACCCTTATGTACTGTTGAGGATTTTTTCATCCACTCTGGCGTGATTTTGAGTCTTAATTTGGCCATAAGTTTTTTCTGTGTTTCAGCTACCAGAATGATTTTTGGTGACAAATCTTATTTTGACACATATTTTCAGAGAATGCTTTGAATTTTTTAAAAACAATATACAATTTTAAAAACAATACAATATTCAACAATACATTCTGGGTAAATTTACAGTACTACCCTTTTGTTATGTTTAGGATGAAAACTTCCACTGAATTAAACTGTTATAAAAATGCATCAGATAAATATTTATTTATTTATTTATTTTTTTGTCTAAGTCTGTTAATCAACCTCAGTCCTGATCAAACTACTAAACTGCTTAGAAAATTTACAGAATTTTAACTCTTTAATTGCCAAATTAACAAATGTCACAGAATTGGTGAAAAAAACCACACAAAAAATGACGGATTTTCAATATAGAAAGTAATTGTGGACTGGATTTTTTTTTTAACCTTTTATCAAAGTCTTGGACATGTGAAACAACATTGCCTTTGATGCACTGTTTTTGATAGATTTTCATTTTTCCTCCCTAATTTACTGTTGGTGGCTGTTTTTGCCTCATTGACTTACATGTTAACCACATTTTTTATTGCAAAACCATGACACTATATAATCATTCATTTAATAGTTTTCCTTGTTGGGAAGAGGTAAACTTTGTTATTTTTACTGTTGATCATCAGTTGGCTCCAATAAACCTTTAGAACCTTTAGGCTTGGGCAAAAAAAAAAAAATCTGGATTTTATTGTAACGTGAGGAAGGAGTCAATGTAGCAAAGAAAAAGTTCCAAAACAACAAATAAACAAACAAAAGATATAATGTAACCCTCTACAACGGGGATCGGGGAACAGACAGGAACAGAGAAGCAGATCAGATTTGCAAATCTGATAAGTCAGATTTGACTGACAACGTAAACGGAAGGCTTAGACCGGTGGCGATCGGCTTTAGCCTTGGTGCGCGCACCCACTTGGAGGGTCTGTCTGGCCCTGTTCCAAGTGCGTTGACACCTCTGGACAAAGGCGTGGACAGAGGGAACCGTGATTTCGCTTTCCAGACTGGGAAAAGCAGGTGGCTGAAAACCTAAACTACACTCAAACGGGGATAGGCTCGTGGCAGACACTGGTAATGAATTGTGTGCGTACTCCACCCATGGAAGCTGTTGACTCCAGGAGGAGGGATTCTGAGAAATCAAACATCGCAACAAACATACGTTCGAGGTCCTGGTTGGCCCTCTCAGTTTGTCCGTTACTCTGAGGATGGAAACCAGAGGAAAGACTTACCGTCGCCTCTGATAAACAACAGAATTCTCTCCAGAATTTAGAGACAAACTGAGGCCCCCTGTCAGAAACCACATCCATTGGGAGGTCATGAATGCGAAAGACGTGATTAATGACAGCATCCACTCTCTGGCTGAAGGTAATTTGGGCAGAGGAATAAAATGAGTAGCCTTCGAAAACCAGTCCACAATGGTCAAAATGATCAAGTTGCCAGCAGATGGCGGGAGACCTGTGACAAAATCTAGCAAAATGTGCAACCAGGGTCTCGAAGGCACTGACAGAGGTTGAAGGAGCCCAGCGGGCGGGCGATTGGAAGTCTTAGAAACAGCACAAACCAAAACAAACTCATGTATGTCTCGAGCCATAGCTGGCCACTAGAATTGCTGTTTGACCAAAAATAAGGTACTACTCACCCCCGGATGACAAGCCACTTTGGAAGAGTGTCCCCGTCGAATGACGTCAGACCGAATCTCCTCTGGCACGAACAACCGACTCGGTGGGCATCCGGGCGGGGGCATTACCCCTTCCAAGGTGAGGCGAACCTTACTCTCAATCTCTCATGTCACAGCAGAAATAAAAATCCTCTGAGGAACAATGGGCTCGAGAGACGTAGTGCGCTCGGAAACATCAAAAAGACGGGATGACTCATCGGGTTTGATGTTTTTAGAACCCGGTCGATAGGAAATGGTGAAATCGAAACGTCCGAAAAATAATGCCCACCGAGCCTGCCTAAGAGCTTAGTCGTTTGGCGGACTTGATGTATTCCAAGTTCTTATGACCGGTCCAAACGATAAAGGGAACCCCTGAACCCTCCAACCAATGACGCCACTCCTCCAACGCGAGCTTGACAGCCAACAACTCCCTATTACCAATGTCGTAATTACGTTCTACAAGAGATAATCGGTGCGAAAAAAATTCGCAAGGATGCATCTTGCCATCCGTGGACGCGCGCTGGGACAGGATAGCTCCGACCCCTACCTCTGACGCGTCAACCTCCACCACAAACTGCCGGAACGGATCAGGAGCCACCAGAATAGGAGCTGAAACAAAGCAGCCCTTTAATTTTGTGAATGCAGCCTGTGCTGCACTCGACCACCTGAAGGCAGTCCTGGAAGAGGTTAAGGACGTCAGAGGAGCTGCGAGCTGGCTGAGGTTGCGAATAAAACGCCGGTAAAAATTGGCGAAACCCAGAAATCTCTGCAGGGCCTTGCACGACTCTAGGATTGGCCAATTTACCACAGCCTGAACCTTCTCTGTATCCATGTGCACTCCCTCGACTGACACTGAAGGAACAGACTATGCATGAAACACGCATTTCTCCGCCTTGACATAAAGCCCATTCTCTAGCAGCCTCTGAAGCACTCGCCTGACTTGTTGAATATGTTCCTGGAGAGAACGAGAACATATCAGAATGTTATCCAGGTAGACATAAATGAACTGATCTATCATATCTCGCAACACATCATTAACGAGTGCTTGGACAACTGCAGGGCATTGGAAAGCCCAAAGGGAAGAACACAATATTCAAAGTGCCCCCTGGGAGTATTAAAAGCCGTTTTCCATTCATGTCCCTCTTTGGTACGAACCAAATGATAAGCGTTGCGGAGATCTAATTTCGTGAAACAAGATGCCCCCTGCAGACGCTCGAACGCTGAAGACATCAGCGGCAAAGGATAGGTATTCTTTACCGTGATGTTATTCAGCCCTTGATAGTCTATGCATGGTCGAAGTGACCCATCTTTCTTTTTCACGAAAAAAAATCCCGCTTCCCGCCGGTGAAGAAGAAGGACGAATGATCTTAGCCGCTAGAGAATCAGAAATATATTTCTTCATGGCCTCCCTCTCAGGAGCAGAAAGTGAGTATAACTTGCCTTTAGGCAGAGATGTCCCTGGAATTAAATCTATAGCATAGTCATAGGGACGATGAGGATAAGAAGCAGCTCGAGAGTTACTGAACACTCTTCAGGTCGAGGTACTCACTAGGCACGTTTGACAGGTCTGCGCGCTCCTCCTGAAACACAGAACAAGACACAGTAGAACGAGCAGACGAAAGACAAGATGCATGACAGTTCTCACTCCATGAAAAAACAGTATTGTGGCCCCAATTATATGGGGCTTGTAATATGGGGCTTGTGGAGAAGCAACCAAAACCATGTGACCAAACAGACACTCAGAAGTCCACACAAACCTACAACTGTGACATTTACATGGAGTATAATAGCAAATTAAAGTGTGTGTATGTGTGTCTGTGAGAGTGATCTTTGTGCACTTACCGTGATGTGTCTGAGAAAATCAAAATATGTACATCAGCTCTCAGAAGTATATGGAGTAAATGACTCTGTATTTATGCATCAAATGTATTTATGAATCAAATATATTTATATATCAAATGGCACCATCAAATGTGGGGCAAAAACAGCCACTAACAGTAAATTAGATAGAAAATGTACATTTTTAACAACGCATCAAAGCCAATGTGGAATTTTTTTTTTTTATTTTACAGTCTTGGACATGTAAAGTTTAGTAACAACAATTACTTTTTATATTATATATTTATATTATATTTTTTTATATTATATGACTTATATAAAATATGTAGAATATAAAATTTAGAGGTTAGTATTGCATTAGTTGAAGTATGATTAATATTTTTTTTCGTACAATATGATGTTTCGAACTACTAAAAATATCAATAAATGCCACTTTGTTAAACTCTGCTGTTAATTGACAACATGAAATGTTGACAGAGCAGAGATTAAGGTTGAATAATGCAGTTCTGTAGTGTTAATATGCTTTCCAACGGTTTATTTTTTTGCCATCATGTATATATTGATGGATTTAAATGTCAAGTAATTATGGTGGGATTTCCACATAGTTAGCCACATGGGACCTGCACAACAAACTATAATTTCAAATTATCTATGTAGATTATTCTATCCACAATAGAAGAGTTTGTAGTGACCTTACTGGGTTAGGTTATTGCAGGTATGTTATTTATTTCTTAAATACAGGGAGTGCAGAATTATTAGGCAAATGAGTATTTTGACCACATCATCCTCTTTATGCATGTTGTCTTAGTTGTATAGGCTCGAAAGCCTACTACCAATTAAGCATATTAGGTGATGTGCATCTCTGTAATGAGAAGGGGTGTGGTCTAATGACATCAACACCCTATATAAGGTGTGCATAATTATTAGGCAACTTCCTTTCCTTTGGCAAAATGGGTCAAAAGAAGGACTTGACAGGCTCCGAAAAGTCAAAAATAGTGAGATATCTTGCAGAGGGATGCAGCACTCTTAAAATTGCCAAGCTTCTGAAGCGTGATCGTCGAACAATCAAGCGTTTCATTCAAAATAGTCCATAGGGGCGCAAGAAGTGTGTGGACAAACCAAGGCACAAAATAACTGCCCATGAACTGAGAAAAGTCAAGCGTACAGCTGCCAAGATGCCACTTGCCACCAGTTTTGCCATATTTCAGAGCTGCAACATCACTGGAGTGCCCAAAAGCACAAGGTGTGCAATACTCAGAGACATGGCCAATGTAAGAAAGGCTGAAAAACGACCACCACTGAACAAGACACACAAGCTGAAACGTCAAGACTGGGCCAAGAAATATCTCAAGACAGATTTTTCTAAGGTTTTATGGACTGATGAAATGAGAGTGAGTCTTGATGGGCCAGATGGATGGGCCCGTGGCTTGATCGGTAAAGGGCAGACAGCTCCAGTCCGACTCAGACGCCAGCAAGGTGAAGGTGGAGTACTGGTTTGGGCTGGTATCATCAAAGATGAGCTTGTGGGGCCTTTTCGGGTTGAGGATGGAGTCAAGCTCAACTCCCAGTCCTACTGCCAGTTTCTGGAAGACACCTTCAAGCAGTGATACAGGAAGAAGTCTGCGTCCTTCAAGAAAAACATTATTTTTATGGAGGACAATGCTCCATCACACGCGTCCAAGTACTCCACAGCGTGGCTGGCAAGAAAGGGTCTAAAAGAAGAAAAACTAATGACATGGCCTCCTTGTTCACCTGAGCTGAACCCCATAGAAAACCTGTGGTCCATCTTCAAATGTGAGATTTACAAGGAGGGAAAACAGTACACCTCTCTGAACAGTGTCTGGGAGGCTGTGGTTGCTGCTGCATGCAATGTTGATGGTGAACAGATCAAAACGCTGATAGATTCCATGGATGGCAGGCTTTTGAGTGTCCTTGCAAAGAAAGGTGGCTAAATTGGTCACTGATTTGTTTTTGTTTTGTTTTTGAATGTCAGAAATATTTATTTGTGAATGTTGAGATGTTATATTGGTTTCACTGGTAAAAATAAATAATTGAAATGGGTATATATTTGTTTTTTGTTAATAATTATGCACAGTAATAGTCACCTGCACACACAGATATTCCTCCTAAAATAGCTAAAACTAAAAAACAAAAACTACTTCGAAAATATTCAGCTTTGATATTAATGAGTTTTTTGGGTTAATTGAGAACATGGTTGTTGTTCAATAATAAAATTAATCCTCAAAAATACAACTTGCCTAATAATTCTGCACTCCCTGTAGATATCTGGCCATACAAAAAGTGCTACATTGTAAACCAAAGTCATAGCACGGGAAGAACCAGGAAGAGGTTTTCATTAATCTTCCCAATCCATTTTTTTCTGTTCTAAAAACAGCTTTTTATTTTCCACATAGAATGGATTTCCAAAATAGTCAATTTCTCTTTTCCTTTTGTGGGCTGGGCTTCTGAAATAGACAGAGAAGAAGAAAGTCCTCCCCGTTATCTTTTCCTCCCCTGATTGCTGTCCTGTCTCTGGTTATAGTGTAGCTGATAAGCGAGTCCGTCTCTCTTCCTGCCTGCTGTGCAGCGCTTGCCTCTGTTCTGTCTGGATTAGCCATGGAATTAGTCCCTTCCTGCTATTGTACTGAAATAAAAGTGTGTTTTCCGCTGACATGCAGTCAGTGAAAGCAAAGGATGTCGAGAGTTTAATAGATTTGTGTATGTCTGCAAATACTGTACATTTGTTGGAATCTGTATAATAGGATTCATAAACAAGAATGAAACAGAACGAACTATTATGGCCCTGCCTTTCCGCTTTTTCATATGTGTATGCTTTTGCACGTGTGTGTGTGTGTGTGTGTGTGTGTGTGTGTGTGTGTGTGTGTGTGTGTGTGTGTGTGTGTGTGTGTGTGTGTGTGTGTGTGTGTGTGTGTGTGTGTGTGTGTGTGTGTGTGTTTGCATGGTTGGCCTGACATCAAATCATTTTTCCTCTTTCTCTCTCTTCTTTTTTAGGTGAGTCTATATGTGTGATATCTGCCAGGTCTTCACAGCAGGGTGGTAAGTCTGATGGCAGCAGCTTTGCAGCGTTGCACTCTTGTTCCAGCCCAGTGAACTTGTCTGTATTTTTAGCCGCTATGGTTTAAAGACCTGCTATGTTATTAAATAAGTGTAATTAAATTAGCATTTTCTTACACAGGCATTTACTAATTAGCACCATCACATTAGCACTGTTGCTAGTGGTGTCGTCTTAGCACTTGGTACAGTAGGGCAGTCATGTTGGCAATGCCACTTATATTTGTTTAGTATTTATTTCTCAACCACAGACACTTTTTATTGGTAAATTTGTATGAAATCTTAATTAAAAACAAACAAAAAAGTATATTAAATAAATCAGTATGTCTTAAATAATTTATTAGAAACATCTAAGATGAAATAAAACTGAGAAGGCTGACAAGTTTTAAAGGCTTTTCGCTAATCCTTTCTAATATCCTTGAACACACTATTATTAGCTTATTTACTTCCATTGCTCTTTTCTAAGATGATGGAAAAAGGCTCATTGGAGGTTGTGCAGTAATGAGTTTGTGATTTGTGATTATAGCTTCTTGCTGTGATCATTGTGGAAGGTCCTATTGTAGTTGGTGTCTGTGTAATATTGATTTCAGGAGCTCTCTGAAAGAGCGTCTAAATCATTAGATGTTTCAAAGCAAGCTGATTCTGCCATCCGGTTTCCTGCTCTACTTCAGTCACTCAACACATTCACACAAATTGCACTTTAATAGGACACAGAGGAAGACTTTAGATGGCTTGGTGTAATGTTCTAAAGTCTAACAATTTAAGGTTGAAAATTAATTCTATTGTAGTTTAAGGGTTGGGAGTGGCATTTAAGTCAGTAGGTATTTGGATGATATTGAGTATATCTGCAATTTATGGTATTTTGTAAATGATATTGAATTCTGCATTGTTTTGAATACTAGCTATATGTAGATTTTATTTGGTAAAGCTGTATAATGTAATAATAATAATAATTATCGTCATCAACCAGATCCCCAACCTAGTAAGATCTTGTCTGATATGTTCTCTCTCTGTTGGATCATTATATCACTTTCTGCAAGTGTTTGGAAGCTTGTTGGTGATGGTGAATGAAAGAGTCGTGCATTTTCAGGACAAAGCCAGCCTTGAAGGAAACTCAAGTTTGATAACACCTGACATCTGCTTATTCATGCAGTCTGTATAAAATGACCTAAGGGCAGATCAGTTCAGCCAACCAGGGGTCTTAATAGTGGAAACAGTGGAAAGTTTTCATAAAAAAACTGCAAGTTAATAGTTCTGGATTCTCAGAATGGGTGTCAGGAGATGAACGTGCCTCTTTAGGCATCTGCAAAAAATGTTAATCTCAGAGTCAGCAGCCACTGAGGGTTTGGAACCCAACTTTTATTTTCCATATTTCCAAACTGACTCCAGATTTATGCTTAGTTCAACCAAATATATTAATTATCAGTTTCTGTACACACAGAGACTGAAAGAGATAATTCACCCAAAAATGAAAATTGCCGTCATTTACTCACCCTTGTTACATTCCAAATCTGTACGAATGACTTCCTTTTGTTGAAAGTAAAAGATGTTATTATTTCTATTGTATAGATATTATTTTTTAAAAATCATGTACATTTTTCAGATTTGTTTTTGCTCAATATATTACATTAATAGAAAGTTGATTGTTTGCACAAGGCCACGTGCTGTTTAGAATTGACCCTAGACCACAAAATCTTAAGTTTCCTTAAGTAGCATGTGTATATTTTTGGGAATAGCCAACAATGCATTGTATGAGTCAGAATAATAGATTTTTTTTATGTCAAAAATCCTAAGAATATTATGTAAAAATCATGTTCCATGAATATATTTCGTAAATTTCCTACATATATTTTAAATGTTAAAAAATAGATTATTAATGTGCCTTGCTATGTAATTAATCTGGACAATTTATAGGAGATTTTGGAACCACCATATTTTCACAGTTGTATCTTATTTATATAGCTTTCAGGTTATGTAAATATCTCAATTTCAAAGAAATGGCACTTGTGAATATTTTTGTGGTTCAGAGTCACATATAATAAATGCTAGATTGTGTCTGAGGCAATGAGTAATTTTACATAGACACCAATAATCTGATTTTGATACGATTAAGACAATACTCTGATTAGGAGTCTACCATGTAAATGGCAATTTTTGATTAATGTAATCTATTTAAGGTCAGAATTGAACTAAACTGGAATCAAATTAAAACGTGGAGTATGCCGATTTCAGTCGGATTGTTGAAGTGCAGTGCAGACATGTAAACACCTTAATCAAACTTTTACCATCGTGTAGGATTTTCGCCACATTTTGCGAAAGGATAGTTTATGGCACACATGGCTGTTTGACACTATTCTCTGCACCTACCGAGTCAGTGAAGGACCAAAGACACCTGCATTGCGAAATGTGGAGGTTTTTTTTGCCCATACGGCGTGTGATTTCAAATTCAAAACAACACTCTTCCAGCAGTTTTTACTCTCATCCAATATCTCAGTTGTCATGCAAGAAATGTTCCTGAATGAGAATGAAAGTGCCAAACTGCAGTTAAAGTCGAAATATAGATATCGTAAATGCAATGACGTTAATTCAATTATGTGCTATGACATTTAACACGGGATCATGAAAGAAACATTCAAAGAGAAACTCATATTAACACCTTAATCATATTATTGTTTTATTCAGATTAAGGCAAATAATTCGATTACTGATGTCCATGACTTACAGTAATCACTGATGCAGAATGTCCTGTACTGAAGTCTTCTGTGATCTGTGAACTTCAAGCTCTCCACACTTTCCACAAGATTCCACACGCTTCATGTTATAATTTATGAATCAGAGCTGTCTGCATTTTTCAACGATTATCAAAGAGAATCACTCAGGGGGGGAGTCATTTCCCATTCAACAAATGTGAGAAATGACTCATTGATGAATCATTACAGAGAAGTTTAGGTGGGATGTCGTTCATTTTTTATTCTGTGCGGAAAATATTAAGGAGGGAGTCATTTTGGATTCATGAGAACAGCGGGGCATTGAGAGATTGATTATTTGTCTTGGTGAACACTGACAGGAATGTGCGAGTGTGTGAGTTTCTTCCCCTTTTGTTTCCCAGCTGATGAAATTTTGAATCATACCTCATTCATTATTACAGTGCACAAGGTTATACCTGAGTTTTGTTTCTGCTACCTTTATAACCCAGATGTGGTTGTGCAGCCTTACTAATCTGACCGTTCATGAACCTTGAGTTGAGTACATATAACATCATAATTCTTGAAACTTTTCTAAAGTAATGACTTATGGTTTGGATTGGCTGAGTTATTGTGGTGAACTAATTTGTAAACCAACCGATTTATCAAAATGGCTCATGAAAGTAATTTATATCCAAGACATTATTTCTTAACTCAGACATTACATGCAGACATGCAACCAATGAGGACTACAGAATATAAAGTTGTAGCATTATATCAGCCATCCTCCTTCTCTACAAAGCATCATTCATGTATCATATGTGATATATGAGTATGGTCAGCACTGACAAGCAAATAGCTAAATGAATTAATAGGAAGCTGTCAAAACCGCTGTCATCCATGGCTCATTTTTCATGATATCACCGCACAGAAACCCTGCAGATGATTTTCGGAAGTAATTAAGCAGGGAGGGGGGTGCAAATGATCTCCTTTGTTTGGAAATATTGAGAGATAAAACCCCAGAGATATATACGAACAGGAGATAACCTTCCACACAAACAGGTGTGTTTGATTGTCGCTTGGATCTAATTAACCTTTCGCTAGAGCGCTAAAGTGGAATTATGAGGCTTTTTATCTCAGCACTGACCTACTGTAGTCATGTTATCCTCTCATTTTGCATATTCTCTCTGAAGAAAGGAATTTGGTATGTCTTCCTTAGATAATGTGAAATTGTTTTTAAGTTATTTTCTGCTTAGCATATTGCTGTGGTCATCAAGAATGAGATGCCTAGCACAGGTTAATAAATATGGTTCACTCTCATTTTGAATTCAGTTAGTGTTAATGATCCTTAGAGATTAACCTTGAACCTTGTTGAGCAAGGTCAAATTTGGCAAAGTAGATAAATGTTTATAAATGTACATGTCTCAATGTGCACTTAAAAAAAAAAAAAAAAAAAAAAGGTTCCAAAAGAGGGTTGTTGCAGATACAGTGGTTCCTCGCTATAATGCGGTTCACTTTTCTCGGTTTTGCAGTTTCGCAGATTTTTTTCGCGCAATTTGACATGCCTTTTTACAGCACATTGTGTTCTGCGTCTTGATTTGCGCATTGTGTTCGCATGTTTGCAAGTTTTCTCCCCACAATGTCAACGAAACATTCTGCACAGTCAAAGGCATCTGCAGTAGCACTCAAAAGGCAAAGGAAGATGCTAATCATTGCACAAAAAGTTGGATTTCTGGACAAGCTAAAGAAAGGTAGAAGTTACACGCAAGTAGGGCGCCATTACGGAATAAATAAATGAAGATCAAATGGTTTTAATCTTTGGTTTCATTCTATAATACTGGACTTATTTTTCTACAAAGGTTTGAACTTTGAGAGTGTTTAAACAAGAGAAAAGTGAGAAAAATGTAAAAATTCCTGTTTGAAAAACGTGTATAAATTGTGTAGTGAGGGTTTTTTTTTAGCCTTAAAACATCTATAATAATTGTAAAAAATAAAGCTGACTTCTTTGCGGATTTCACCTATTGTGGGTTATTTTTAGAACGTAACTCCCACAAATAACAAGGGACCACTGTTTACCATATAAGAAACTTTTTGGTTCCCTAAAGAACCTTTAAGTCAATGGTTTTAAAAAGAACCATTTGATTCCTAATGTGAACCATTTATTTCTTTTATCTAAAGAATCTTTTCCACTGTTATATATATATATATATATATATATATATATATATATATATATATATATATATATATATATATATATATATATATATATATACTGTATTTGTGGACTGAAAAAATTCCATTGATGTTAAATGTTCCTCATCAAACTACTGATGCCAATAAATAACCTTTTTTTGAGAAATTTACTATGGTAATAAATATGGATATGGTGATGTTGATGTGTTTGGTCTTAGCAGCATAGATCTGCTACACTGCTGCTGGTTTGATTATTATGGCAAAGCAAGTACAGAGACTTGCTACTGCCAGTATATTCATAGACATGCAGTCTGACAATAAAATGCACTGCTGCTGCAAACATAATATATTGCAGAAAAGCTAATGTAAACAGGTGGAGCGGAGGGTCTCAGAAAAATGCACTGCACATGCTAGCGTTAAACAAAAATGAGCATTTAAAATGCTGAGGAACAAACTCATTGGCAGCTGAGGTGACCACAACCAATCGTCTGTGCCATGTAGTTAATGATGTAGAAGCAGATTAGGTGTGACCTATCATAGTTTCATTAAAGAACTTTGTATGTATCTACACTGTCTAAAATATCTGTAAAATGACAACTTTTAACCTCAAAATGTTTGAAAAAAGTGACTTTTATGAACATTTTTGAAGTGATATATCGTCTGGGTTATAATGCAAAAACGTGGTAATAACCTGCCAGTACATTTTCTGTTATTTTACAGACTAATTTCACTATATATTATTTCTTAAGCAATATCTTGTCTCAAAGTACTAAAACGTCAATAAAAATCACTTTGTTAAACTGCAGAGTTGAATTTTCCACATCAAAAGTTGAGCAGTGATCAACATTCCTTGATGCAATTCACAACTGTAAATAAACGGAAAGCACAAAATACAGGAACTGTTAATTAACAGATATTTTTTACAGTGTATATTTGTTTCTTAGTATGTTTTTCTTTTCCTTATTTTGCTAATTTGTCAGTTCTGTAGTGACAAGAACTGTGACCGTGGCAAATATCTAATGATGCATTAAACCACGAGATCTGTAGATCTCTCCGCCTAATGACCAACCTAAAAATAGCTTTCATTTCATTTTCTCAGGACATGACCACTCTTTGTATGAGTTTAGATTTCAGCCTGTGATTTTTCATGCCTAATCAGGTTAGCTAGGCGCACAGCTGAATATCTCTCACTCATCTGTCGTCATGGTTACTTAATCATGGGGCAATCAGGCCAATCAGAACAGAGAAACACTGTGCTCTAGAGTCATGAGGTTGATACTGTCAACAACTCAAGCACTCGTACTGTCACCAGTAAACAAAATCGAGTCTGTGGGGTAACATTTTCTAACATCATACACTGCATTCGACTATAAAAGACTAGTTCTTGAAACTCTTCTTGTACATTGGTGGTTATTTACATTTCAGCCATCCACTGACAAATATAGTATTTTAATGTATTTTTCTAGCATTTCAAGTATACATTACAAGAAGACAGTTATTACAAAAGAACAAGACAGTTAAATACAACATTTGTATTTCATTTAAATATATTTAAGAGCTATATACTCACTTTGCCGCCACATGGTTTTATTGGTGTATTTTGATGTCAAATGAATTTCAGTTTTATTTATGATTTTATAACTACTACTTGATCCTATTACAATGAATGACCTCAAACAAAATGTGTATTCCCCTGTATATTTCAGAACTTAAGATGAACAATAAAATTACATCCATGAAATAATTTTTGTTTATAATTGATATAATGGTAAAATCATAGTCATTACACTGAATTACTTTTCTTTCTTTATTTCTTTTTCTTTCATTCATTCTTTCTTTTTTCTCTTTTCTTCCTTCTGTCCTTGCTTTCCGTTCTTCACTGTAAAAACTGCAGGGTTCCCCACAATCCATTCATGTTGTCCCAATACAAATTGATTAAGTTAACTTAACACTTTTAACAAATTTATGTGGATTGAATATAAAAATGTAAGTTGTCTCAATAGAATCTCAAGAATTGTGTTGTTTCAGCTCATTTAAATAAGAAAAGTTTTGAGTGTTCCTTTCCTTCCTTCCTGGCTTTCTTTCTTTCTTTCTTTCTTTCTTTCTTTCTTTCTTTCTTTCTTTCTTTCTTTCTTTCTTTCTTCCTTTCTTTCTTTCGTTTCTTTTTCTTCCTTCCTTCCCTCCTTCTTTTCTTCCTTCCTTCTTTTGCTTCCTTCCTTCCTTCGTTCCTTTCTTCCTTGCTTCCTTTGTTCTTTCTTTCCTTCCTTTTGTTCTTCCTTCCTTTCTTTCTTTCCTTTCCTTTTTTCATTCCTTCCTTCATTTATTCCTTCTTTCTTTCTTTCTTTCTTTCTTTCCTTCTTTCCTTCCTTCCTTCCTTCCTTTCATAAAATGTGAAAGGCCAAATATTCGGAGTAATATCACCACCCTGAGATCAGATTGACACAAAATGCTTGGAAGGCAAACAGCAGCTAGTAGTTTCCTTTGCTTGCTCCGGAATGACATTTTAAGTCTTAAAAAGTTAAGCAGGATTAGAAGCAAGAACATGCATTCCTGCTGCATAGAGCAGTGAGAAATTCAGGACATTAAGGTCAGTCTCTTGCAATGGTTCATTCCGTAACATGGCAAAAGCCTCTTAACCCTGAGCACAGAGAATGTTTAGACAGACATTGAGAGAGTGCCAAACAACATTGTTATAGTAAGTGTTTAATTTTTTTCTCCTCAGATTTTACATCTGAATCCTCATACTTTTTTTCCATGTGCCCTTTATAGGAGTAAAATAAGTGCTGTACTTCAATTTATTCTAAATAAATGGAGGGGGAATTTTGTCCCTTTTAGAGCCACCCATGCCCCATGTGACACACTCTGTTTTTCAACTCTTACAAAGGCCTTGTAGTCTTCTTGATCAGAGCTTCGAAAGAGCTTAACCCAAGGACAAAATCAATGGCCATTCAGGAGAACATTAAGAGTGATTTAGGTTTTACAGAGTGCTTTTGTGTCTGACCGGGCTCTCTTTAATGCTCCAGACACTTACTAGTGTGGAGACCTCCAGATTTTTTTTTGTAGCCATTAGTGGTAGTGTGTATTTTCGTCCACACTTATCACACCCTGTCCTTGGTTCAGTTTTGGTGTGCATATTAGTATTAACAAGTGCCTGGCCGGGACACTGTGGCTCATATTTGTTCATCTTTTCTCCCTCTAGTATTGGAGGAAGTTTTGGTAATTATATGGCCAGTTTGGCTTTCTATTTCTTTTTAATTCAAATTTAAATTAACTTAAATGGCTTGACTTGTCAAGTACTACCAAAGCATGGCACATTATAAACATTGAATGAAATAGTATTGTGATGGGGGCTAATAATTCTGACTTCAACTGTGTGTGTGTGTGTGTGTGTGTGTGTGCGTGCGTGCGTGCGTGCGTGCGTGTATATATATATATATATATATATATATATATATATATATATATATATATATATATATATATATATATATATATATATATATATATATATATATATATATATATATATATATATATACATATATATATGTATGTATATAAAATACTCTTTAACCCTCCGCTTCTCTCTCTCGTGTGTGTGTGTGTGTGTGTGCGCGCACTTAAGATATTCCATTTTCTTTATCTGCCTGTTTCCACCTGGAGTGTGAAACTCTGTGTGATGTGGCCACTGGTTTTGGTTCAGTAACTAGACTGGAAACGGCTACAAAGTGCCTCTTTTTTCCCCTTAGAGTTTGATACGGTTCAGCTGTAGTTGACTTGTTCTTTAACATTCAGCCCCGCTTTGTTTCTTTATATTTCTTTTTTTGTACCTCAGAGGTTCATTATTACATAATGACTTCCTTGAAAGAAGTCGACTAATACATGTAGCAAAAGAGCAGTAGCTTGAGGGCAAAGCGAGATCCGTTTGAGCAGATTAATAGTGCATGCAGTCAGTGTGTAAAATGAAAATGACCCCTAGAGTGCACACTGCAGTCTATCAGGGCCAATGCTTTTTAACACTCTGTTTGTGCATGTAAATAGCACACAGAGTTATAAGGCATTTGACAGCGGAATAATAAAAGTTTCAATAAAAGAAAAACAGAGAGAGCTATTCCAGACTGAAAGCAAAACAGCCATAACTTTGGCAAGTAATTTATTGACCTACTGGGTAAAATAAATTATTGCATACTATGTATTTGAATTTTGTATTTTATCTCAATAAACAGATAACAAAATGAATGCACAACTGAATATGAAATTAATGAACAGTTAACCGAACAAACAAATAAACGTTGAACAGATAATTAAATTAACAAGCCGATACTAAAGCAATGATGAAACGAATGACTGAATGATAAACTATATAATGGTAAATTTAACATCTCAATGAATGAATCAATCAACGAACGAACGAACGAACGAACGAATGAACCAGTCGATCAACCTTTTTTTTTGTCTTTCAATTTCGTTTTTTGGTATCTTTCGAGTCCGTTTTTTTGTATCTTTCGGTCACTATGTCTATTATTCTGTTGCGCTGTCTATTTTCTAGTAGTTCTTAAAAATTATTTATTTACTTGGAATTGCAACATTGTGTGAATGTCAACCATACCTGTCAACCCTCCCATTTTTCCCGGGATTCTCACGTATTTTACAGTTCTATCCCGATATCATCCTGTAAAGGTATTTTCCAATATTTCTTGCGTATTTTCAATCTTTCTATGAAGGGTGGCAATAAACATTAAAGAGCCGATCCTACGCAACCCATACTGCCGAACCACCAAGGGAGGCCCCTTGCTCTTAAATGTGAATTTATCTCATTTTCACATCCCAATGTTGACAGGTATGTGTCAAATTCATGAACTTAATAGAAATTTAAAAGGCATTCTCAATACAACTTGTAAATTATAGTCAAATCTAGAGTGCATTTATTAGCATTTCTGCTGGTTTATTGTCTTTTATTTTCTTAGAGGTTTTATTCCCAGTTCCCGGTTATTCTCTTTTGCTCATTTTAACCCAGTGATAAGGTTACTAGAGTATGTTGAATGCAGAATGAACATTTTACATAATGGATGTGCTTTACATGAGCCTTGTCTTCTGTGTCCAACGTTTAACATGATTCTTCACTTCAGGTGGTATGGAATCCTGCTTCTCACTGCTGAACCAGCATTTATTCAGTCACTTACATCTAACTGAGACCTATTCCCATGGGCTACAGTCTGGTAAACAGAGTGCGTGTGTGTGTGTGTGTGTGTGTGTGTGTGTGTGTGTGTGTGTGTGTGTGTGTGTGTGTGTGTGACCCTTTTTATATCCCTATGAAGCTTTGAAATAAACATTTTAATACACTATCCATAGTGTGCATTTTTATTTCTTTCAATAAAAATAATTTTTTCTAATTCTAATCTGTATTGTGTTTAATAATGTTTAATAATGATTTGTGGTGCAAATGTCACAAATAATCAAACTCATTTAAGAGAGCATAGTGCAACTTAATTGAGTTTATACTGAATCCAGCATTTGGACTAAAACAGAACATGCAAACCCTTCCAACATCCAACTCTCACCCACATACAAAATAAAACGTTTTATTCCCCCTAATATAGAGTAATTAAAGCCATTGTTTTGTACTGTGCAATAAGCTGGCAATAAGCCAGTTCATTTTATGAGCGGCTCCTGTAAATCCAGACCAGACCATTTTCTCCTTAAACTCTTATTGTGCAATTATTATTTCCATATTAATAGTGCACACTTTGAAAACCTCTTAAAGCCAAAGCCTGTCACTCTGTAGTCCACATAATGTGCCCATTCCCCAGTGAAAGCCATTGTGTGCATCTCAAATCGTTTCACTCAGATTAAAGCGCCATTTTAGGAAGACCCGTTCCTAAGAACATTATTAATTGTTCAGAAACCATTAAAAAGTCTCTATAAATCATGTCTGGCCTCAGTTCCTTAGGACTTCTAGATATCATTGTAATATGACGTTAATTAGATCGGCACCCAACCTCATTAGGTTTGTTTTTTTTTAGGTTTAAGGATTTTTCAAATATATTTTTGGGTTAGAGCTACAGGAATGCGCTTGGAGAACACAACACTTGTTTTGTCCCCACATTTTTCCCCTTTTCAAAAATTAACTTACAGAATGTCAGACCAGTTAACGTTTTCCGAAAGATAACTGTAGTTTCAGTATGGTCAATATACTTCCTTCAATATACTTACTTAACAAAAAACTTCCAATGATAGGGATTAGTTTTATCACAATAATAATGATAAAACCTGCAATCTGAAATCTGCCTCTTCAATCTGGAACTGGCATGGTCAAAAACAAAACCGTGCATGTGTGTGATGCAGTTTTGCATGTATATGATGTTACGCACTATCTAGCGATGGTGCAAAACATGAAAGACAAAGCAAAATAAATAAATTTTAAAGGTTTATTGGGGTTTGAATTCGGGAGCTGACAAAAAAATAACAAACAAAAATTCCTTTGTTTTAAATCTCTAACTTACCTGATCAAAAATGAAAGAAAAGAAAATACAATTCAATACCCTAACTACCGAACACAAAAACAGAGGTAAAATGTTTTTGTAAAATGGCGTCAAACTCCTTACTATCCCAATTTATATATACTATTTACAAACTATTTACAGAACAGGCAACCACATTTAAGGGACAATCCAAAAATCTATGTGAGCATGCAAAAAGGTCAAACAAGCCAGTTGAAAAGATTACCATAAACAAAGCAAACACAAAACAAATAGTACTCACAAATCTCAGTGGTCACAACTTTAACACATTCAAAAACTCTGCACTATACAACATACAAACGTTTCAACAAACACAAAGCAAGTGACCAAAACAAGATGGTTGCCAGGGAAGCTTTTAAAACACTGTAGGCCAATCAGGAACAAGCAATCAGCTAGAAGTGGCCAATCAGATGTGTTCTAGGCAAAGCAGAGAAACAGATGAGACGAGATAGGGTTGTAACAATGAGTCTATTTACAAAAAAACAAAACAAAAACGGAGACACTTTTACTCTAAATTCCCTTCATATTATGTACAGTGATAAAGGCTATGTTGATTAGCATTGCATTATAAATATACTTTAAAAACTATATGAGTTATCGTCATTGACATCGTAATCACAATAAATAGCAGAAGGTATCGTGATAAAGTCCATATCACTTAGGCCTAATGCAAGTGTGCCTTTTGTATCATAGAAAAATGAAAAGAAATGACTATAAACAAAAAGGCTTGATGTTTGAATATGTATGAATGCATGTTCTCACCCTCACCCGTGTAACAGGTTCCTTTCTCCTATGTTAGGGTGCTGAATTATGGACTGAAATATTCCGACAGATGGTTGTGTCAGTCTGATGTGTGTCCACTCGCAGAAAACCACCTGGACCCAGGTTTCTTTACCGAGCCTGAGCTGCTCATGCACATTAGCGAAGGTTCAGGCCCAGGTTCCCCCACAGAGCCGCTAAACACACACACCGATCACACACCCCCAATTCAACTCTTCCCATTCATCTGTACTTGAAGCCTTAACCATGCATGCCTCATGAACAGCATCACTGTATATTTTCTAGAGAGTAATTTCACGTAACTTTACCCACTGTTTGTTTGATTTAATACAGTATACTTTAGCCATGCGACGCGATTAAGGGTTGAATTTTCCAGTGATCCTGTGGAAATGCTTTGGTCAGCACAGCCGGTGATTATCTGTGATCTGCGGTGAGCTGTTGGACGTGGATCAGCGATGAAACGAAAGTCAGTTCAGTTTCCGTTAAGCGCTCTGAGCTAAATGTAAGGCAGTTTTGAGACGATACTCCTCTGTCTTACTGATAACATCACCGCTGGAGTTGTGCTGAAACGGAGCACAAACCGCATGTAGACACTCGTTGGTAAATCTGGGGGCAGTGCAACGTAAATTATAGGTTTGCTTTTTTTCCACCATAAATTGATATACAGAGATTTTCTTCGCTGACATGTTTCTGGTCGCTGCTCTTTTCTGAGATGCCAGACTTTTACAGCTGCTGGCAGCCAGAATGATGTTTTGGAACATTTCCCTGAATCACTGTATCACCAGTCTTACTTTCTGTAGAATCCAATTACAGAGAAGATTAGGACCACTTTAAACACATTATCTGTTTGCTGCCTTTTAACTTGAACACTTCTTTCAAATAAGTCATTTGCTATTTTATACAAACGTTTTTATTGTAAAATGTTGATTTAAATTAAAATATTTAATAATAGTTTGTTAAAATAATCACATAAAATTATAAATTAAGATTTTTTTTTGTCACAACAAAATGTTATGCTCTTTTTTTCATTCATAAGTTAAACTAATGTTGGTAGATTAATGTGTTTTGTATACATTCTTGCACAGTGACTTTCCTCCAGGAACACATTGAAATGGACGTGTGCTGAGGTGTGGAACATGTTAAAATTTCCATACACCTCTCTGCGCAAGTATGACATGACTTTAAATGCCTTGTTTCCATGGATACACTCTAGATGGGGTTTGAAAGCTTAAAGGGAGAGTTCACCCAAAAATGAACAATTTGTCATCATTTACTCATTTATTGGGAACCAAACAGTTGATGCCATCCATTCAATTCAGAGGTGCTTTATTTATGTCAATGGATAATATAAACTGTTCGGCATCAACATTTTTCTAGCTTTGTGTAGGTTGGTCATGTAAAAAATGTCACAAAAACACGTAATGAACTCTCAGTATTTATGTTCTACCATTATATTGTATCATATACAATAAACAGTTATTGTTTCAGACTGAAATGTCAATAAAATTAACTTTATTGAACTATTAAAGTTGATTTTAAAGTCTAAGTAAATGGAAAACGGCATTTATTTTACAACAATAACATTACTTTTGTTGTTAATTTCTCTCCCGATAAAGTTCTCTGTCTGTCAGCAAATCTCTTATATAATTTCTATTAATAGTGATGTGACTTTCTCCCTAACTGACTTATTGAATATAATATGACAACATTTTACAGGATAAACCTCTGCAAAATGTAAATATTATTTTAAGATGAAAGCATTAAGTAATTTCTAATGTACTAAATCCCTCTAATTCTTTTTTTATAGTGCTTGTTATGCTTTGGATTTTGCGTAAGACGTTTTAAAAAGAAGCAACATAAATCTTGACATTTACATGCAGACGGTGATAGTGATCAAAGCTCTTCAACATACCTGCGTTGCTCCATCCTCTCGCTGCCAGATCTGACTTTTGTAATGCCGGTATGCTTTAATGTTTTTTTTTTGCTCAATAGCTTGTTTTACTGTAGACTTTTTGTGGTTATCAAAGGAATTGGTTCACTGCTAAAGGCACTTTCCTGATTTTATGATTCACAAATCTGGCTGTAGTTTTTGGATCAGAGATCTTTTAAAAGTAGCTTGAGGGTTTTGATAATAGATCTTACCTAACAGGTAAGAACAATAATCCTGGAGGTATTACGCTGCTGTGTATTTTACACATGATAATTAGAGTAATTTCATCATTAAATATCACCACAATGTTTAAAAAGATTCAGTGTGGTCTTAGCCCACCGTGATACAGGGGATAGATGGAAATAATACAACTTGTCCTGGTTTTCAATTTGTATTATTTTCACAAGCATGTGTGTTACAAACCCAGATTTATAATGCTCGTCTAGGGAGATGTCAGCAACATAAAAAAACACACAACTCAGGGAAGACAATGCATTATTTATTTAAAGACAAAAATGTGTCTCTTTACCAGAAGAAAATACAGTTGAAGTCAGAATTATTAGCCCCCTGTTTTTTTTTCCCAAATTTCTTTTTAGCAGAGAGAAGATTTTTTTCAACACATTTCTAAACATAATAGTTTTAATAACTCATTTCTAATAACTGATTTATTTTATCTTTACCATGATGACAGTAAATAATATTTTACTAGATATTTTTCAAGACACTAGTATTCAACTTAAAGTGACATTTAAAGGTTTAACTAGGTTATTTGGGTTAACTAGGCAGGTTTTGACCTTAAAATGGTTTTTAAAAAAATAAAAAAAAACTGATTTTATTCTAGCCGAAATAAAACAAATAAGACTTTCTCCAGAAGAAAAGATATTATCAGACATACTGTGAAAATTTCCTTGCTCTGTTAAACATAATTTGGGAAAAATTTAAAAAAGAAAAAAAAATTGAAGGGGGGCTAATAATTCTGAATTCATCTGTATAATGGCAACAGAAAATATATAATTAACTTAACAACAGTTTTAACTCTGTCAAAATAATTAAAGAAACAAGCAAACAAACATGACATAACACAGATCAACACAGAATGAAAATAAACACCAACAACACCGACATGGCTCCTCAGCAGCGGCTGCTCAAGACGCACACAAAACTCTCAAACCTTCATCAGGACAGCAAGATACATAGAGATTCTCAGCATGTACGGGTCATGCTCGCGACAGAGCAAAACAGGAGGATCAGGCTGCTACATGCTGGAAACAAAGAGCCACACTAGACACACATGCAGCTTCAGCTTATAAAGCCGACAACACGAAATTAGCTGAGTTAGGCCCAATCCCAATTCTACCCCTTAGCACTTCCCCTTACCCCTACCCCTTGTTTTGCGTGTTCCCGTAAAGGGGTAGGGGTGTCCCAATTCTCTTTAGCTTGAAGGCGTATGGCTAAGGGCAAGGGGTAGATACCCCTTCGAATGAAGATTTTTTAGGACCACACTCGAAACAAAAGGGTAAGAAAATTTCCCAGAATACACCAGCCACAGCTGCACCCGGAAGTGAGGAGATCCACAAATTAGTATTTTTTGTCATTATTACGAATTTTTACAGCAAACAAGCACGTTTTAATATATTCATAACTGCATTCGTGTTTTACTGTCATGCTTTTGAAAAAAAAAATGCTAAAATAAAACCCGCTAAATTTCGCTATCTATAATCCCTAATAATAACTCCTGTATAGCAGTCCCACAACATTCTGACACTTGATGACACTCAAATACCCTGTCAGAAAAGTCTAATGGCTGGGATTGGGCTTTTTACAGTGACTGGGATAATGTTGATGTTGTTTTGGTGTGTTTACATCGATGAATGGCCACTGTGTAAATGCATAGTACAGTTACGATCTTATTGCCACATAAGATCGTTATGATAACATAATATATGCCTTCAGTGATTTCCTGAAGATAAATACCAAATAATAACACAACTGGAATAACTACAGCAGTCACCATCGTCTGATCTCATATGAAGCAAGAGATCACAATGACATGATGACGTGTGCAGGTGCTGTAGTGCTGTCCCAATTCTTTGGGGTACATTTTGAAGCCGTTTCACTTCACCCTCGATTTTAAGGGCCAAGGGGAAGGGGTATAGGGTACAAAAATAGAATTGGGATTGAGCCTTAGTCTTAAAGAAAAAAAATACCAATTAATATCAATTATAAGGTGACACTGTGGCGCAGTGGGTATCGCTGTCGCCTCACAGCAAGAAGGTCACTGGTTCGAGCCCCGGCTGAGTCAGTTGGCATTTCTGTGTGGAGTTTCTATGTCCTCCCAGTGTTCGCGTTGGTTTCTTCCGGGAGCTCCAGTTTCCCCCACAGTCCAAAGACATGTGTCTTATAAGTGAATTGAATAAGCTAAAGTGGCCTTAGTGTATGTGTGGGTGTGAATGCAAGAGTGTGTTTCCCAGTACTGGGTTGAGGCTGGAAGGGCATCTGCGGTGTACAACATATGCTGCATAAGTTGGCGGTTCATTCTGCTGTGGTGACCCCTGATTAATAAAGGGACTAAGCCAAAAAGAAAATGAATTAAATAAATAGTATTAAATAAATAAATACTAGACCGTAACATGTATGCTACTTTTTTATTTTGCTTTTTGTTTAGTTTTGTTTTGTATGGTTCCGATTTTCCAATTATTTCCAATTGTTGCCAATCACTGTAACATGTTGTTTTACTATACTGTGATCTGGATCAGCAAAAATGGCCACACACTGAGCATCCATGGCTTAAAGACAGATTGTCAAATATAGACATACATTTGGTTTTCAAATAAATCCCATGCCACTAGTGTGAAACGTGCTGTGCATTTACACATTAATGGGGCTCAATCGTGTCTGTCACAAGCATGACATATTGATCTGTGTGTGTATATGTGTCTGTTTGCATGTGTAATTGTGTCTTCATAGCGGATTTGTTCTACTGGAAACATCATGGTGAGCAATAATTGTCTGCTCTTTGGTAATTGAGGTGTATTGACTTGTATGAAATGGATTGTCCTCACTGATTACAGTTTGATGACAGCAAGATTATGTGACCTCTCCTGATACCACTGCTGATTATCTACCAATATACAGTCTATTATACACATTCAAATGCTCAATTTTGGACCAGACTCTGCTATTTTCACCAATTTCTCATCTTTGTGTGCCTGCATGTGTATTTAGGTATATTTCGAAATTAAGTGCCAACATGTTTTCCCAGCATGCACTTGTATCTGTTTTTCCACAGACAAGTAAGTACATACCAAAAATATGTACCTAAGCATACCATAGGAATGAATGTTGGCTCACACCGCAACAATGCCAATAGCAATAAGACAAGATTGTTGGTTTGGTTAAGCGATTAAGTGAGGAATGCTTTCTGTTGTCACGCCAACTTTGATTAAACATAAAAGAATCAACACACAATCATTACCATCCTCATTTTTCCTCCTTTGATGTTGGAATGAGTTGCCTTTGAAATTGTCTGACTCAAACATTCTGCGGTTAATTTCATGCTTTCCCATCATCTATTCTCTTGCAACAGCTCAGATTGTTTTATTTTATTTACGTATATTGTTTTTGTTCTAATGTTTGTCGTTTCATGTAATTTTTGACATATGTTTCCTTAATCAAATTAGCATGATGTGCAAGTTTGTAGTTTTGATGTCTAAATACTTTTTACCAGTAAAGCTGCAAAATGATTTTGAACCCAAATCATTAATGATCTACAGAATTCTGTTGAAGTCAGTCTGATTTAAAGTGCATTAAGCGTTTTCATTGTATGTTTGTTTTATATTGTGTGTGAAAATGCTTAATTGTGTCTATATCATTGGTACAAAGGATATTAGATGAGTCTTGCATATATTGCAAGCATTAGTTCAAGTCAATCTAAGCTTAATTGTCATTAAAGTGGAAAGAAATGTGTCTCGCAGGACTGTGGTGCTACATAATAAACATAATCATTAATATAAACACAACACTGGATGTCAGAACAATTTTTAATCCTATACATAACTAACATTCTGGAGCGGTAATCTAACTATGTGTGTATGCTAAAAATAGTTAACTCTTCACAACCTAAGGCTGACTATACAAGTACATTATACGTAAAACAGAAACAATATTGTGCAAAAGATTTTGGTGAGTGTTTAGGTTTTTAAAGTTAGTAGTGCAACATGATTTTGGTTGATTTACTAGTAAACATTAAAGGCACAGTATGCAATTTTCACCACTAGAAGGCACATGTTCACAACAAACAAAGGTGTACATTATAACACACAGATTAATGAACAGTTTATTTTGGGATTCATGGGTGAATACTGTTTTTTTTAATGTTATGAACTGCATTTTGGGACATTGATCCAACCCAGGCTTATTCTGAAACTGTACATTTATACTGTATATATTTCTGATGACCGTCAAATACGTCCCAACAGCTACGTTTTTTTGCAGTTTGTGTTTTCGCGAATCCACAAGAGGCCGCTGTGTACACTTTATTTTAGATCTCAGATTTCTCACACCAGTGCCATTCGCGCCTGCTCTTCTCACGTAAATCCACCGGACGCACAGCGGT